>VZTA01010807.1:0-16237 GCA_013398855.1 Mohoua ochrocephala
CTGTAGAATTCTAAAACTTTATTTTTTTAAACCTTTATTGAAAAGGTGACATAAGGTTTGCAGTGGTGTGCTTTTCCCGAGCAAAAGTTGGATTTTTAACTCAGGAATTTGTTTTTCACAGTAATACATTTGCTTATCACTTGCATATATTCATATGCATTTCCATACAAAAAACCCCCACCCTATCCTCTCAGCTCCTGGTAGCTTGGGTAAAATAGTTATCTCCAGCATTCCCAGGGTTCCGTTTCTTACAGCTCTTCTCAGCTTTGGCTTTTGTACCTACACACCTCCATGCANCTGGATTAGGCCATGTGTCTTTTTGAAGGGTTGAGGAAATTAAGAATGATGCAGTAAAAACATTATTACAGCTGTGCAGCCACCTCTGCAAAAATTAGGAAATGCCAAAATACAGTATGTTGTCAGTTCAGATGCACCATGACAGATGCTTTCCAGCAAAGCCATGTCCCATTTTTTTGCCTATACTTTTACTTGAAGTTCACCTGCATATAGGTGTTTCCCTTTTTTAATGATTAAGAAGCAAACTTGTGATTTAGTTCTATGATTAAATTTGATTCTTCACATGGTGTTTTATGGAGCCCACCTATGCAGTGGATCCATCCAGTTTTGGATAGGGTATTTAATAATTTGGAGAAGGTATTTAATATTTTGGATAGGGTATTTGTAGATCTATACAGACAGGCACATTCTTGATATTTAAACCCTGCATATTCACAAGAAACAAAGGCATCACTACTTGGAATGGAGACTTTTTTCACTGAGTGTTGGGAGAAGAAGGTGTAATAGAACTTTTTCAATACAGAGGATTGTATTAGAAAATACAGAAGGAACTGAGTTTCCTATTGTAAATAAGAAATTGTTAGAACTACACACACTGAGAAATCCCCAACATTCATTTTAGAATAATTTGAATTCACAAAATTACAGAAACTAAGTACTCCTGTGAAGATATAGATCCTCCTGTGAAGCTTCCTAGCAGTTTATTGCCCTTCTGTAAAGGGAACTTTTTGCAGAGGGCAAAAGGATGCAAGGTAGGGGCAGAAGAAATCTCTTAACAAAGGAAAACAAAATAAAACATTATGTCATTGAAGAAGGTATTTTGATTAGTGATACATTTATTAGAAAGAACAGGGTGTGGTCCACTTACTTTCATAAGAAATATATTGACAATATCACTTAAGAGTTGGACTCGATGGCCCTTGTGGGTCCCTTCCAACTCAAAATATTCTGTGTTTCTGTGAATATAATTTGTTGTGAATTTTGTTCAAGGGAAATGCAGACAGAACTTAAAGATGCCATTAAATCAAGATATATTTATCATCAGGGAGAAGATGACTAGGCTTTGAAAAAGTCAGATAAAGAGAATCTATATGAAAAGTGTGAGGGATGTGGATGAAATTGAACTTTAATGAGACCAAACAAAAGGAATATAATTGATCTTCCACAGTGAGAATGTATGGAAGTAATTTAAACCTTAAGGTCCTCTTGTCTTATTGGGAGACAGGATAGAGGATGTTTTGTATGATCTAATTATGCGGAAATCTCAGGCTCTGCAAAATATTATTCCTTGGGGGAAAAGGACACAAGACAAAGAGAACAAATTACCAGTTAAAAAATATGATGATCTTTGATGCAGTACAAGGGGAAGCATGAGGTATTTTACTAATAATCCTGGTGCGAAAGTAACAGCTGTAATGAGAAAAATTAGAAAATTGCCTCAGGTAAAGTACACTGAGAAGGCAGAAAAGCTTGGATGAGGCAAAGGTACTGCAATCAAATATAAAGAAAAAAACCAGACTTCTAGTGCAAATTGGAAAAAATTGATTATGACTTGCTTGAGGTATTTTAAAGAAAAATTTAAGAAGGACTCCTTAATATAGCTTAATAGCAATTCCCTGAGTAGTTATAGAAAGCTTGTGAATCAGAGAAAAGAAACTAAACTGACTGTGAGATAGACAAGTGATTTGTCTGTCTATTAGATAAAACAAGACATTTCAAATCAAAATTCAAATTTTATATATTCCTACTTCCTTCTCTTTTTATGGGAAAACCAAACATCAAAATTAAAGACAGGGACAACTCTTTTAAGCGTATTTGCCTCCAGAACAAGTTGGAAGTCCAGGGAATATCTGTAATGTTTTGGGATGAGCTGGATACTGAAATCTCCTGGACACTTACTAGCTTTGAGTAGCTTAGTGACAACAATAGTTTCATAAGTCTGACAAATCATCTGTGTAGGCATAAGGGAAAATGGAGACATGGAACCGTAGAGTCACAGAATGGCTTTGGTTGAAAAGGACCTTAAAGATCATTAATCACCTATTACAAATGTGAAGAATAGATCAAAAACTGCAGATAGAGAGGCACTGGGATAGAGAGTCGAATATTGAATCAAAAACTTCATTACTATTATAAGTAAGAAAACAATCATTAAGAACTAAACTATAGAGGCTTATCTCAGAGTAAAAAAAAATTGTCATGAATTTGCTTATATGATTTAAATACATAAGTTGGAGGGAAAAATAAAAATTAAAGAGAAAGGTTGATATTTGCTATAGCTAAGAACACAGATTTTTTTTCTATGTCAGTCTGGAAAAAATATTACTTCATCACAGCCAGCAGAAATAGAAGATAATTCCCCACAGCTATAATCAATTTTGTATCAAAATTTATTTCAGAAATGGAACTTTGATCTCCTGCTTTTTACAGTTGGTGTCATCTAGATATTTATGGACTGAATTCTAGACAAAGGGTTGGTTCTTCTTCCTATGACATCTAGACTAACCTTTCTTTTTGGTGGGAGATAGGCTATTGGTGGAGCAAGTTGACCCAACTTGCCAGAAGACTCTATTTCCTACAGTTGGCCTTAACTTCTGTAAAAATAGAGAAATTTTGTAACCTTCAGAACAGTTATTTTTTTACAGTCTTTAAAGCATTACTACATTACACCTACAGGATTTAAACAGAATAATAAAAAATTGTTCCTGTTTATGCTTTAATATAAACAACGTCAAGGTGCTAAACAAAAGATTTTATTACTTTTTAAATAATTATTGTTTATTTAAAATATTAATTTTTCTATTTCATAGTATTTAAAGAACAAAGTAAACAGGTTGATAAACTCAGAAAAACAGTCTCAGGAAAAGAGAGATAAAGCGACTTCAAGATATCATTGCCTGCTTCCCAGGCCATGTCACATTGCCTTGATAAGTATGACATTGTAGAAGATAAGTGAAGAAGGGGGACTAAATTCTTAAGCATCTTGGTCTTTTTTATTCATTCCACCTCTTCTTCCTATTAATCCAATGGAATGGTAAATGATCCTTTCATTTTAAAATACCTGTCCTTGTGACTTTCTTTTCATCAAGTGAAAGTCACAGCCAAAACAGAGCTGCATGTGAGAGCGTGACTGTTGAGTGACATCCCTGAGGCAAGGACGTGGTTAGAGACAGGTAACGTTCTTGTAAGGTCTCTCAGAAGAGGCCATCCCTAGCTCAGGAAATACCAGAGTTATTCAACCTTCTTATGCTTTTCTATACTTTTCTTTAGGCATCTACTGCCACTGTGGTTTATGCCAGTGGCTCAATGAGCCTTTGAATTCACTCAGAATGGCTATTTTTGGACATGCATACTACTGGAAGTGGATACCTGTGAGAAGCTTTTATGGTGGCACAAAAAGTAATGACACCATTAACTCTCAGAAATGGAATATTTCTTGTATTGCCGTCATTCCTTTCCAGTAAAAAATTTCAAGTTGAGCACAGTGGGAAATCCAATTTGCTCCTATGGTATAAAATCATATTCCTGAAAAAATCCACCTCTGTTAGAAACAAACCGACGTGTGAAACTGGCACTGGTTTTAGGCTGCTGATGCAGGGAAAGATGCCTTCCTTTGGTTTGCATTGCACATCACAAGTAGACACAGGCTCAATGATAAATACCTCACCATCTCCTGATGGCTTCATGCAATCAAGGACTGCACATTTATCCTCACACTGGAAAGGTTATAGGAAGCACATCTGTCCTTATATGGTCTTCCTTTGTATTTTTATATGATTATAACAACTACAGCAAAAAACATAATAAAAAAATATGATTCACATAATCCTCTTAGTTCAGCGTTGCAGGGTTGGAACCGGCACTGTGCAAAATAAAAAGATAAATTTGTCCTTGCTGGATAGTAGAAGTGTGGCCAAGGTACGTTAGCAGCCTCTTCCAACTCATGGGTAATACAAAATTATGGTCTTCTGAAAGCTTTATTTTATATGAAACTCTGCCATAGGACTGTTATTTTAAACTGTTGATACAATCTTTTTTATTTCTATTGTATAGTTTCTACTTACCTTTTGTTTTCCTACCTTTTCTTGCCAGCTCTTGTAGCTACAGTCTGCATGCTGCAGACACAGTTTAAAAAAGCTGTCTTAATGATTTGGGGAAGGGACAGTATAGTAGTGGGTCACAGCTGGGCCATGGCAAGAAATTCTAATATTCTGGACTTGTATGCTTGAGAGAGACCACAGTCACGTTTAGGTGTATTGATTGTGTTCTCAAGACCAAAGGAAAAGAAACCAACAATTTAACAAACTATCATTCATCAAGAATGAAATGTATAAGCATGCATATTATTGAAAGTTTCTGAAATGCCTTTGCTCTTAAAGCATGAATTTATCTGAGCACATTAATGAAGTTTATCAAAGTGAGTAGGCTAGAAATTTCATCGCATTGTTGTTATTTTAGAAATGAGGAGAAATATTTCAGTGTTACAAAATCAGCACAATGCAATAATTTGCACCTCGTTTTTATAAGCTGCCTAGGAAGTTGTTTCCACAACTAAAATTCAGACCTTGCAAATCCCGGAAATCAGGACAATTTCAAGGGGTAAAAAAAAAAAAATAAAGTCATCAAAAGTACAGTCTGACAATAGGTCAGAAATTGGTGAAGTGATACATACTGAGGAGGATAAGTTGCTTAAATGTTTTGGGTGAATTTGTCTGTAAAGTACCATTCTGTATGTCCCGTATTGATATATAGATTAAAAAATGTTTTGGTTAAGAATTAGGCAGTACAAGAATAAAGGAATAAATATCCCAAAATAGGGATGTGATCCCATAAATCAAAATTCTGAAAAGGTTTTTGAGGGCGTGGTACATTTCCAGCTGTAATAGGATTCTGCAGGTGGCAGGTTAAGGCACTAGTCAGGCTTATTGATACATGAAGGTCACCTTTCTGTTCCAAACATGGCCACTCCAGGAAACACTTGGTTGAGGTACTCATGCTTGAAGAAATTGTTGGAAATTGGAGAGACTTTGGGACAAACCACACGATTGGTTCAAATGAGACTTAAAATAATGGCTGGTTTGATTCAATAATGGGGGAGGGGGTGGAGTCAGAAAACTTTTCTCTCTGTGGAAGGCAACAAAATATTGAACTTCTGAGACTCACAGGTATGACAAAAAAGATCCAGTACATGGAAGTTAAACCTCAAAATGGAAGCAAAGTGCATATTTTTAAACAGAAGTAAATACACATCGGAACAATTTACCGAGCACCGTTGTGGATTCTTGTAACTTAAAAGATTTCATTTGGAATTAAGTCTAGGATTGCTGAAGCAATTTAGGGAATTAGATGCTCAAACATCCTTGAAATGTACTCATTAAATTCTCCAAGATCTCTTGGGTTCCTGTAGAAATGCAGCGGAGCTAAAAGCAGTGTGCTGCATCAGATTCAGAAGTGGGGCTTGATGGAAGGCGCTGTGAAGTAGTATCAGACAGTTTCTGTAATGTTACACAGCAGGTTTAGGCTGCACTGTCCCAGTGGCCTCTTTTATTCACAGAGTCAGTGTGTTTGTTTATTTGTATGTGAGAACAGCAAAAAAGTGTTCTGATCTAACAGGAGCTACTTGAGATTGCTGTTGAAGTGCTTGCACCCTATCTGTTCAATAGGATGACTGTGATTCACTCGTGTTGCGGTAGAATGTTATTTCACCTCCATTCTGCTGCTGGTAGGGAACAGATTGAAAGACCAGGCCTGTGTGCAGAGATGGCATGGACATGGCACCCAAGGAACAGCTCTGTGTCTCTTGGGCTTTCAGCAACTGATTTTATTGCCAAAGCAGAAGTGGGCAGTCACATTTCAGGATCTGCTCTGTGATCTGAGCGTGTTGACCAGAGGAGGTCCTGAAATATGACTAAGTAGATATATTAGCTGAGCATTTTTTGGTTTTCTATAGTATTGTCTATATGAGGAATTCACTTCAGACCTTTGTCTCTCGCCAGGAAAACTTGGATCTTAGATGAGTGTGTCTGGCTGGCTCAATTTTACCTTTGGGAGACTTACATTGAATTAGAAGCTGTATCAACATGTTAAGCATCCAGTCACACACCAGTACAAGCAGTAATTTTGCTGTCACTGGACACTGCGGTCCTGACTGCAGAAATGATCCATTTTCTTTCCTTTTTTACGCTTCACTTCTCAGGGTCTGCGTGGCTGGAATACATCTGTCCTATAAACTGGATCTGTTATCAGTACAAGTATTACTTGCAAGCCAATTTTCTAGTATTACTTTTAAGATATATTATCTGAAATAGGATGGTTGCAGAGAGCAAAGTAAAGCTCACTCATGAGTGAGGAAGATCACTGTATTCCTTGAACCAGAGCCGAATTCTATCCTGAGTTTTGTTTTTTCCCAAAGCTGAGTTTTATGAGACTCCAGAAATCCAAATTCCATCTGATAAACACTATCTAAGTACAGAGTAGTAACCTAGAATATTGAGGGTTTGGGGCTTTTTCTTTAGTCTTTTTTTTTTTAACAACATGGAAACAATTAATGTAGAAAAATAAGTAGTCTGCTCATGCTTATTAACACTTAATGTTAAAACTTGTCTGTCCTTCTTAACGGTTTTTTAAACTTACTTTGTGTTGTATAAGAAAACAGTCCTATGTCAGCCCAGTGTTTCAAACTCAGAATATAAATGGATATAATTTGTATAAAAGTGAATTGAGTCGAATATAAAATACAAAGATAAATGTTTATATAGTGGTTGATATTTCATAGATATTTTGGAAATCCGTTTATCCGAGACATCAGTGAGACAACAGGGTTATAATACTGTTGAGGCTGTATTGGTATATAAAACCTATTTGTCATCTTTACGAAATAGGTATTACCAGAATACAAATTATTCAGATGAGATTGCTGCATTTCTCATCCTTACCATGCAGATCTTCCATGTGATCTATCAAATCCAACATGGGGATAAAGTAATATGTACTTTAGACAAATCACTGATGGCAACTGCTGTGTGTCTTCTTTGTGCAGCTTATCGACGTTCAAAAGAAAAAGCATTTATTGTGATATCCAATGAGGGAAGAAAAATTAAAATTAAGCCAATTTTAAAATACATTTCATTTTGAAGATCAAGATTCTAGGCAGGTACTTGAGGTGAAGGTGCCCAGGGTCCAAGAATTGGATTCTGTTTTGTTAATGAGTGAGAAAATGAAAGTGCAATGTTAGCAGATTGGGATTTTTGGTTTCTGTAAGTGAGCAAGTAATAATGTAGCGTAAGTGATCCAAAAAGTAATATATGGCCTTGTTAACATCAATGGCTTCATAATGCAGCTATTCAGATGATATACTCTAATTTGCTCCTGTGCCTCAGAGAAGTGTCATGCTTTCCTATAAGGCTGCTATGATTTTAGCTTCAGAGCATTGCATGAAAATGCCCTCTGGTCTGGAGGGTGCACTGCTTTCTGATGGGTAGATCTTGTTAAAATTAGGTTTTTAACCCAGTAATAATTGAGTTACGCTGCTTTCTGATAAACTAAGTTCACTTCTTGATTTGGCCAAATGAGTTTGAGAAATACTTGCACAGAATGTAATTGTTATATCCCATTTCTTTACATTTCATGATATATGTTTATGCATATATGCATAACTAGTTTCCCCAAGCATTTTGTAAAAACAACAAATAAATGTAATTCTTCTTTCTATCTATTCAGTTTGAAAGTGTAACTCAGAAAGTGTGTTGCCTCATCCCCTTCAGGGCATATGTTCCATCTCCTCATGGAGCACAGCTCTTCCACAAGGTACAAAATGGACTGATTAGGTCAAAACATATTTTCTTTCATATACAATGTGGACTCTGTCCAAAAGGAGAATAGTGCTAGGCAGGACTGAAGGCAGTCAGCATGGCATCAAGAAAAATGTATTCACCACTGGGTGGAAATAAGACTTGAACTACAGAGCTTCTTAGATGTAAGATCGGAGGCAATCTCATATAAGAGGGATATATCTAAGCAACTTTGTAGGGGATGCAGGTGTTTTAATTCACAGAAAATAAGCAGGGTGTGATACTAAACCCAGCACTTCCGTGCAGATGCCATTGGACCAATGTAGGATCATTCTTAGTGGGAATTTGTAACAAGGATGAACTTTGTCCTGCAGCAAGATTTCTGATCTGGCTTTGACTCTTTGATGTTTGCTGACACCAGTCAGATTTCTTTCAGCGTCACGACAAGCGTTAGTGTCTTAGAGCAAGAATAAGCGAAGAAGCCTGTGCTGTGGGGAAAGCATGAGGCACCAGATGTAGCAGGGCATATGTAGTTTCAGGAATTACCTTATTTGAGAGAGCATCTGGTTTAGTTTTAGACAAATTAATACCTTGAGACTGTTTGGATAGTGAATTGACCTCTTGTCGAGATGTCAGTAGTCCGAGTATCTGAGAAAACAGAAAATAATTGCTGCATCCCGATGTTCTTCTGTTACAATAATTTATTCACCCCGAACTGCCTGACCACTGTAGCGTTCAATAACATGGTGAGTTTTTTATTTTCAATTACTAATCTTTACTGCACAGGATACTGTGTAAGATTGTGTGCATGTAGTGTGTCTTATCTGAGTAATTGGTTAGCTGTCAGGGAACAAGAAAAAAAAATCAATAATACCAATAATTTTTAGCTCCTAAATTCTGAATTAAATGTTTCTCGTATTAAGCACATGTCATTATATATACAGCTCTGTATGGGTATTTTATTTTGATTGCATTTACTTCCTCTGTGGTTTCCTCATATTTAAAGAAATTGATCATAGGACCATAGCAGTGCTTAGGTTTCAAAAGATCATTGAGTCCAACTATTAACCCAGCACTACCAAATCCACCTCTAAACCATGTCCCTGAGTGCCACATCCACACATCTTTTAAAAACCTCCAGGACTGGGGACTCAACCACTTGCCTGGGAGCCTGTACCAATGCTTGACAATCCTTCCCGTGAAGAAATTTTTCCTATTATCCAATCTAAACTTCCCCTGGCACAACTTGAGGCCATTTCCTCTGGTCATGTCGCATGTCCCTTAGGAGAAGAGACTGACTTTCACCTCATAACAACCTCCTTTCAGGTACTTAAAAAGAGCAAAAAGGTCTGCCCTCAACCTCCTTTTCTGCAGGCTAAACACCTCCAGCTCCCTCAGCTGTTGCTCATAAGCTTTGTGCTCCAGACCCTTCACCAGCTCTGTTGCCCTTCTCTGGACACGCTCCAGCCCCTCAATATCCTTATAGTAGTGAGGGGCCCAGAACTGAACGCAGGATTCGAAATGCGGCCTCACAAGTGCTGAGAACAGGAGTATGATACCCTACCTCTGCTGGCCACACTACTTCTGATAAAATCCAGTATTCTTGGCCACTCGAGCACACGCTGACTCATGTTCAGCCGCTGTTGACCAGCACCCCCAGGTCCTTTTCCACCAGGCAGCTTTCCAGCTGCCCTGCCCCAAGCCTGTGGTACTGCATGGGATTGTTTTCACCCAGGTGCTGGATCCAGCACTTGGCCTTGTTGAACCTCATCCAAGTGCCCTCAGCCCATCGACCCAGCCAGTCCGGATCCTTCTTCTGAGCCTTCCTGCCCTTCAGCAGATCAACACTCTCACCTAACTTGTCATCTCCAAACTGACTGAAGATGCACTCGGTCACCTTGTTCAGAACATTGATAAAGATATTAAACAGGACTGGCCCAAACACAGAGCCCTGGGGAACAACTTATTCTCTTCCTCCCAAAGCTCTGCCACTCAGAGAGGAGTTCCTCCACCTGGGCACACCTCCCACAGGGGTGCTGAGAGCAGGGCATAGCCCTGCAGCTGGCACCAGGATGGCAGCCTGATCTCACCAGAGCTGCACTAGCCCTTCCTGTGTGCCCTTCCAGACTGATTACTTTCTGGAAACACATACCTGGCATAAATTGAATTATCTGGTTTCGGCTTAGATTAAGTACTTGATTTGTAATTAAAATCCAAATGTAAAACAAATTGAGAATGACAAATGCAGTTTATTGAATCAGAAGACAACTGCTTTCCTGTTCTGTCTCCAGTGCAGTTCCATTTGATTTACTAATTATATGCAAACTATTGTTATGTTGTGGTTCTTCATAAGAAATTTGGTACTTCAGCAGAGATCCTTCTTGGTCACAATGACTGAAATGGATTGGTGGAGTAATTTGTATCATTACAGTTACTGATAATTTGTATTGCTACATAGTCTATCAGACCGTCCATTTCATATATGTTTTGAGAAATAAAAACCTATTTATTTTCTGTGAGGAAATCTTGAATAAATTTAAAGCTTTGCTTTTCACTGCGATATGATAGGATATTCTTTTCTAACTTTACAAAATGCCTTCTGTTGAGCAGCTGGACCTCTGTGCAGAAGGAGGAAAAATTTCTGACTTTGAAATATTATTAGTGTTGAGTTACCCTTCTAAATGCATAATATTGTCTTCTGGTCTTATTCATAGCTATAGCAGTACTAAAACAAGAGAAGATATATGAGGCATGAAAGATGTGTTGTCTTCTCACAGGGCAACAGAATGCAAATTCCTGGCATATTTTTCAAACTTGAATTATTTATATATCAAATATTACTCTGGCAAATCCTGATTAAACTTAGATGAATTCTCTTAATCTCTTCAACAGTTTGCCCTGCAGTTTTTTATAATTCTCCTGACTCCCCCAAAATCTATGAAAGATGGGACTTCCATGCACAGGACTGAATAAATATTATTTAGATCCCTAAATCTCTGTAGCTATATTGATATATATGTCTTTTTTAAGCATAAAAAATATCTTATTATAGGTAGGAAAATAAGGTATTATTTTGGTTCAGAACCTGTTTAATTATAAAAACTCAGCAGTAACACAATCAAAAATCTGATTCAGATAATCTTTTTAGTTCAGTGTTGCAGGCATGAAACCTGCACTGTGCAAAATAAAAAAGATAAATTTACCCTTACAGAGTAGTAAAAGTCTGACCAAGGTACCTTAATAATGTCTTCCAACTCATTGCCAAGTAATTACAGAAAGTAGTTGCACTTTTGAGTGTAAAGAGTGATGTGAGGGTCTTGAAAGTGGATGGATCTCCAAGGGGACGTGTGCTGTTTGGGGCAATTTTAGAGGGACAACAGGTGTGTCAGCAAGGCAGTTTTGTGGCAGGTGACAAAGCCTGAGTGATCAGCGTCTCTTTGTTATCAGATAAGACTGGAGTCTGCAGTGTTTGAAACACCTCTGGGAAATGGGAAGATCTGTGGGCTACTGACTGGCTTTAATTGCTTCCACCGCTGCCACTAAATCCAGATGTTGGACAGGACTCAATCAATAACCGTGTTTCTGCTATTGCTGGTTTCCGTTGGCATGCTTGTCTCTCATGCTGTACCGTGGGCTCATGGTCGAGGAAGTAATTTATTTGATAAAACCAAAGAAAGCTTGCTCTACGGGGAGTGGCATTCTCTGGGAAATCTATTGCTGAGCGCCATTAATTCTCACCTGCCATCATCACTTAGCCCTCAAATAGATTGTGTCAACGCTAATGCTGCAATTTTTGTTTTCAGGTGTGATAGCTGACCTTCTGCTGGGGGGATAATGTAAAGGCTGGCAGAGATGTGTACTTACTGGGAAGGGTGTTAACTCAGAAATTATTATTCTTTGGATAGCCAAGGATCATCTATTTATCTAAGCATGAACGAGTATTAAATTGGGCGAGAAATGTAATTGATAAATGTTATTGCTTACTATAGCATATTGTTATTTGTGTCACAATTTAAATTATGTGCTACCCAGAAATTGTAGTGATGGCTGTATAATAAATATTTTTCTTCAATGCATATAATGTTATCTTTTCCTATAAATGAGTTGCTTTTTTTGTTAAAATATGATGGCACTACCTATGGCACCAATTCTGAAATGACTATTTAATATCAGTCACAAATTTATTTTGCTGCCGTATATGTAGATGCTCTTTAATAACTTCAATGATTTCGTTTTCACTCTCAATTCTCATTCTCAAATCCTTTCCACAAGTGGCATTAGTCAGGGTGCTAAGGATGAGTACATCTCACCCAAGGTAACCCATCCAAAAATAGTGGTTTGGTCTAAGTTGTCTGGGGTCTGTCTTGGGCTGTGGAAATAGCAGCAAAAAAGAATGGTTTTGATCAATTCCCTGAATGATGAGGACAGATTACCCTACTCCCACCTCTAGATGCGCCTTCTCTCCAACTCTAGAGGAATCACTGGCATATGGCTGAGATCAGCTGATTGATATTTTTTTTTATTTTTTTTAATGAATGGGAGTCTTTTAAATTACTGTTATTCAATAGTAGGCTGGTTTTTTTGCAGGACAGCTGAAATAAGAACATTTGGTTAAGCACAGAACCTATATTTGGTTGTGTGTGGCTTTCCAATATGAGGTACGTTATGTAATATTTTCATCCATGTATTCTTGAATGAATAAAGCAATACGACAGCACAAGAATCCACCTGAAAGCAGTTTGTCTTAGTAAGAGAAATTTGTCTTTCATTCCCTTTGGTTGCTCTCAAAACACAAGTTTAAAAAGCCGATCAGATCTGCAGTATCCATGTTTTACACTGCACATGTTCTTTAGAATAGATATATTAAGAATATTCAATTTTTTCACAGTCAGTCGTATTTCTCAAAACATTTCTTAGTCCATGCAAAGTACTAGAAGGCTTGCACTGTAGTATGTGGTGCACATTTGCAAACCCTGGTTTGTGCCATTAAATGACAACATCTAGAAAGTATTCTTCATTCGTCTTCTTTCTCCTCTGTGTGGTTTAAACAAGGGGTTTTTCTTCATGGAGGTACCTCCTCAGTGTGTACTTTT
Source organism: Mohoua ochrocephala (assembly GCA_013398855.1). NCBI lineage: Eukaryota > Metazoa > Chordata > Aves > Passeriformes > Acanthizidae > Mohoua > Mohoua ochrocephala. The sequence goes on from VZTA01010807.1 coordinate 13,181, forward strand.
CTGCTTTTGAGAAGAGGAAAGTGTTTGGTAGGCGTTTTACTTATGTACTTTCCCCTTGGCCTGAAAGACCCCATTTACCTATCATGCTGCTGCTTTCCATCCTCCTTCACTTTCAGGAGCTAAGGAGTATGGACTAAGTGCTACCAGTCTCAGGAGAGCCTCCTTGAACTGCTTGTGTCTGGCAGCAAACACTTTTTTCTACTCTCTTTTCACTTCATCCCAGCAGGCATAATTCTTTCCCTGGGAAAGGATTATCTGGCTTATGAAATTTATCCTGCAGCCAGACCTAACAGCAAGAGAATCGCCTGTCCTGGATTATAGGGACAGGAGAAATGGATTTGCAGAAGACCAGAGCTTTTTGCCATTGCTTCAGCCTGTTACATAACAGAATTCAGGGTTGCCTTTTTATGGCAGAAAATGGATTTTAAGAGGAAACCCACATTTCCTGTTTAGCAAGAGAAAATTTAGTTATAATACAGGAATAGCTGGACTTCAGCAGGGTAAAAGGCTACCAGATCTTTCTTTTAAAATCCTTCTCCTTAAAAGGCAATTTACTATGCAGAAATGCAAGTCTGGCAGTTTTCTGAAGTGCAATGAACTATTTCTTAACACATGATATTAATAGTCCTAAGAACCTGCAATGCAGAGTACATTCATCCGGTGGTCTGTAATCATCCCTTTTTTAATTATTAAAATAAAATAATCCACAGTTTCACCTTTTACATTACTGCTATGTAATCTCAGACTAAAAAACTGTTATATGTATTTTTCGTAATATTTGTGTTTGCAGACCACTTTAACTTACAGTAGGAAATATTGCTACCAAATATGTGATGTATTATTTATTCTGAAAATTACAGAACTTGACAGAATATATTATTCAAACTACTGCTGAAATGGGATCAAAATGTTTCATAGGCCTTGGAATGGATCTGGAAGGTGCTGGGCAGGAGGCTGTGCTGGGGCAGGAAGTTCGCTTGGCTTCCATTTAGCAGATTCCTTTTTTTTCCTGAGCTTTCATACTAGAAAAACCAAGGCATGTGAAGATTTCCTCTGTTTGGAAAATATATTCTGTAGAGCTAGGGTTTCATTATTAACATTTTATACTGGGATTTTTCTTACTGGTTCTTTTTGTCTTTCCATTATAGAGTGGAACCTATGTGAAAACATACTACAGCAGTTGTGTATTGTTAATCAATTTAGAACAACTTATAATTTGGGCCTAAAAACTAGGACATCTCTGCAGTCTGTGCACAATTAATAGCTATTATAATTTTTGACCAACAGTCCAGAAAAACCCATTTGTGCATAAGTGAAGGCATCCTACTTTTTCATTTTTAACTTGGTATTTGTTTTGTTTGCATGTATTTTGTAACAACTCAAGCACAGATTGTTTTGTAACCTCCTAACTGGCAGAGAGGCAAGGAAAAATGTATACCTCCTTTAATGTATACAGGTGTGTTATGTGCAGCATCCTATTTAGGTTGCAGTGCCTAATCTTTTCTAATCATTCTCTTCTCTCTATTTTCCATGTTATCACAGTTTGGATACCAAATGTCACACTTCTGCAACATGCAACCAGGCAACATGCCTGCAACTATATTTAGCCATTTCACAAGTCCCAAGTTAAATGCATACTTAGAGAATGTGTTTTCAAAAAAAAAAAAAAAAAAGGGGAAAATAGTTACTGGATAACAACAGGGAATAAACTGAGTGAGGAGTAAAAGTCACACAGAGCCTTTTCATACCAATGTTCTGTCATGTTAGGGGTTAAACATATGACCTTTATTGTTTGGCTGCATCATTCCCACAGAAGATAAGAATCTGCTTTTAACTGTTTCATGCAGTTAATGATAGTCTTTGATGGTCTTCAAGGAATTAATTTGACAGTTTGACAATATTTGCTCGCAGAGTAAAGCCTTCCAGCAACTGTAAATGTAAATGCAAAGTAAATTGTTGTTGTTTTGTCAGTGGTTTTGGGAAGTCACAAATACTTAAAGGTACTGCTTTAATTTTGAGCAGATGTTTTGTAGACTTTGTATCAAGAATACGTTCTTGACTGAATGCATACAGTCTTGATACATTACATGTTTCTGAAAAAATCCTTCAGTCGAAAGATCAGCTGTAATTCCTCGAGTTCTATCACCGTTCACTGACTTTTATTTTGCTTCTTAAATCATTTTCTCTACAGTGGTTCTACCTAAAGGGACTATTAAAATTCAGAGTCATTGAATCATGCAGAGCAAGAATGTTTATGCATGTGCTGTGCAAGTTAATAAGCAAGAAAGTTTACACAAGCAAAGACTGTCTTGTTTTATATGGATGCAGAGAGCTTTTTCAAAGCACAGCTCATTTGTTTCCACTTCACAGTAGAATCTATGTTGTGATTAATCAATTATGAAAGTATTAGATAAAAACTTCTAAAAAGAGTAATTATTAATTAATAGTGTTGTTCTGCAACTTCAAATTACTATGCATTGGAAAATACAACCTGGAATACACAGTCAGTGAAAATAGAGTTGGGGGAGTGATACCATGCTGCCATAGATTGAGAACTAGGAAAGCTCTGGAGAGGTAGGAAAGATAAAAAAAAGAAAATGTCTTGCCTCATTAACATGTTGTTTTATAACTTTTTGTCCTCCATAGGCACTCAACTTTTGTTCATTTGTGAAGTGCATTGTTTGTTAAGTTTGATAAGTATGATATACTATCATATCATATCATATCATATCGTTATGATATACTGACATAAAATAATAGAATGTTAAGCGTTGGAAGGGATCTTAAAGATTATCTAGTCTCAACCCTCCCCTGCCGTGGGCAGAGACACCTCTCAGTAGAATCATAGAATCAGAGAATCATAGAATGGCTTAAGTTGGAAGGGACCCTAAAGATCATCTAGTTCCAAACACGACCTTGCCATGGGCAGGGATGTCACTTGCTAGATCAGGTTGCTCAGGACCCCATCCAACCTGACCTTGAACCCTTGGACCGTGTACCCCTAACTTTTGGCAACCTCTTCTAGTGCCTCATTACCCTCATAATAAAGAATTTCTT
>VZTA01010808.1:982-33181 GCA_013398855.1 Mohoua ochrocephala
ATATATATACACACACACACACACACACATACATATATATATATAGATACTGCTTGGTGATTTAACTTTCAAAATCCTGGTTTTGACTTGAAAGTTTGTTTTAAAAGAATGTGTCCCTGAATAACACATGTTGTTCCTTGAGGCACATGTCCAAGTTCAGGCTTTGGGTAAGAGTCTTCACTCGAAGCAGCCATTGAGAGCCGAGGGCTCGGAGCAGACAGAGCTGTCTGCACCCCAAGCAGGTCTCTGTGAGCTGCAGTAGCAGCCAACAGGTGGAAGGGCACCTGAATCTCATCAACGCAGTCTCCCATGTTTAACCATTTTATTAAAACCCGAAATAGCAATGAAGGCAACGATGTTAGCCAAACCAGCTCCTGTTAACCTACCAAACTTACCTTCCTGGAGGGCTTTGGGCTTTTTGAAGCGGTTTTAGGACTCAAGACTCCAAAAGCTCACCTATTTCCCCTGCACATCCCAGGTTTACACCAGGTGGTCCAGCAAAAGACACTCTTGCTCTTCACAAACCCTTCCTCACTTACATCCAATTTCTTTGACATGTCCAGCACAGACTCTCCCCATCATGGTCAGAGGTCCTGTCTAAGCAAAATAAAGCTGATAAATACTGTCTGCAGTTATCTTCTGTGTGGGGGGAAAAAAAAAATCAAAGAACCCCAAATCATCTTTCGAGGAGGGGATTAAAAGGATGACTTCTTTCAAACCATGCAGGTTGTAAGGGTGATAAATGTCCCAATATCCCCCACAACCAAACATGAAACCATCAGGAAAATGGAAAATACTCACGGAATGGAAAAGAGAGGCCAGAAATAGGGCTGTGAAAAGTAGTTTCAGTCTGAAGCATGTTTCAAGTAGCTTAGATTTTCAAAGCCATTTTAAAAGTTTTGTGCACATAACTTGCTCCTGGCATGCTCCACCATTTTTCTGACCTTTCTGCCTAATTACTTTTTCCTCCTCTCAAAGAGCAACAGAAAATGAGAAAACAGATCACAAGAGAGAGACAATGAAAGCTGTGAGCTGCACATACTACCAAATATACAGAAAGTACTCCATAAGCTGTCAAATAGAAGAGCAACACAGTAATTTTCGTTTTTCTTCCACTTAAAAGCAATCACAGCTTGAAATGTTTGAAAGACAATGTCCCAAGTTCATGCCCAAGCTCCTCAAAGTTTTAAACACAGCAGCTTACAAGTGAGAGAACACTGTTTGTCTTTTTATTTGTAAACCAGAGTTTGAAATACCTTACAACATACTTTTAGTTTCATTTGTCTAAAGAAACAGCATTAAGAACTGAAAGAACAGTGTGCCATTAAATGTTAAGGACCGTATTTTTAAAAACCTTCCTTAAAAAAGGTTATAGAGGTACAATGAGTTGAAGTTGTATTTTAAAGTCAACTACTTAAGCATCTCAATGATTGAAAATGAAGTGCAAAATTGGAAGTCCAGTCACAGATGAGGCTGTAGAGCTGTGCTCAAGACTGAAGAGGTCTACCTAGGGCAGGCACGGCTGCACACTCCCCACATTGATTCAGCCTGTCCCAGCCATGAATCCTGCAGATCCGAGCGACACCACTGATTAAGTCAGTTTGAACTACTTAATATAAATTCTCCCTTTCTAATAAGAAGGATATTAACTAAAGCTTTCAGTTAAGCAATAAAACCTTTCTAATTAGCAACAAAAAAATAAAAGTGACATGCTTACTCTGTTTCAGGCACTTTCAAGATCATAGTTTATTTACTGTAGGTAAAAAGCTAGTATACAGACTAAGGGATCTCTTAAATTTCAACTCTACAGTTATACACCATCTAGTATTCTTGCTCTGAATATTAACCAAAAGGTTTCTAAACACCTGTAAGCCCCACTATAAATCTGCATTGTTAGGAGGAAAAAAATATAGAAATCAATGCTTAATTTTTTTCAATGCATAATATTTACAGTGTGAAACCAATGGAAAATAACAAGCAGTGGCAAAGAGGCAATAAATTTTAAAAAGCCAGAGTTTTATATAGGTTTTGGGTTTCTTTACAATAGTGTGCTAATCAGCATAATTGTATATATAAAAATTAAAATAGAGCAGAGCATCCCATTACAGAAATCTGAATTGTCTGAACTGCTGCCATTACTTGCTAACCATTTACATGCAACACCTACTAGAACTGACTTTTTGTTTTTAAAGTGTAAAATAGTTCAAGGTTTAAGAGACAAACATTAATTTGTGTACAAAACCAAAAACTGCACTCCAGAATAGTACTGGTCATGAGTCTCTTCCATACAGAAGGGGAGGGAAAGAAAAAAAGTACCAATGATAGAAAGCAGTCTCTTTCCATTCATTAATTTTCAAAGGCAATGCATAGACTGAGAATACCTGGATGGCAAACTCCAGAGACTCTGGAAACAAACAGCTTTCACACACAGGACCTCTGCAGGAGGCCTTTCTTTGCATCAGATGGCAATGGCTGACAGCAAATAAGGGGCACCAGGTGTACAAGTAAGTAGATCTTGCAAAATACTAAGATGGGGCAGTTGTTAATATACAATTTGAACTATATATACAATATAATGGAATGTATCCCCTCCCAAGACTGGTTTATGAAACAATTGGACCTTTCTATACTAGCCTTATGACTCAGCTATCATTCTAATGAAAATATAAGTACACAAGAGACTTGCATTAAAATTAAAATTTATGGGGCATTTTACAGGACCTATTCAATAAAGCTGCTTAATGGCATTTCTGCTTTTTAAGTAATTTTGTTAGATAGAACTGAAAACATCTGTGTATAAAATGTCTTGACAAGACACTTTGACATGGAGCTTTGGTGACAAACCACTTCAATAACAATGTGGTGAAAAAATTAAACAAAGTATTTAAGGTAACTCAAACTGAATAGGAAATGGAATGCCAATATGGCAGTTAACCCTTTTTTCTGTTGTTTTAAACAGGAAAGTCTCTTGTACCAGCAGAATCCTGTATACAGATAAGAGAAGTAGGGAATACACCACTTATAATTCCCATTAAACAAAAGCCGATTCATCATGTGAGAAGGTACAAATTACAGAAAACATGAATAATCAATAAAAGAGAAACAACTGGTTTACATGAAAGAAGAGAGAACACTTCAGTCTGAATGCAGTTATTTTGTGAAAGCTGCTACAACAGCCCATAGAACCTCATTCATGTTGGCTTTCATACATTCAACCTCAGGGTCTAAATCCAGAAGCTGCCGCACTCTCTTTGTGGCTAAATCATACTGCTCATCCAGGAGCGGGGCAAAAGCGTTCTCCAGGACATCTGAGGCGTGGGCTAAGTACACGAGCGCCAGCAAGCGCTTGTCCATGCGGTGGGGGTCGTTCACCCACTTGTCAAGAACCGCCTCCTGAACCTTCTTGATGAGGCGCTGTTTGATGTTGTTGTTGGTGAGAGGGTGTGTAGTCATGTCAAAAAGAAGGAAGTTCTGTTTCTCTGTTGTCAGTACACCTTTTTCCACTAGATTTTTAGCTAACCGCTCACGGACATTTCGTAGTTGGTAGTGCAACTTCAGTGGGTTCCATGTTTCACCTAAAACAGCAAGAAAACCACACAACAGTCACACAAAGTTTAAGCTGTACTGTTGCAGTGATTTTTTTCCCCCTCTGTGGTGCAGAATGAGCTGTCAAAATCATACAGCAGACTACAAGACACTGTGCTCCTGTCAGCATTTCTCTGATCCCTGGCACGGAGGCAGAGACCAGGAGAACCTCCGTGGAGGAGCTCTGGGGTACATTTAAAGTTTGGATGAAATGATAGCTAAGTCACATCTTGATTACAGATATGACAAATAAACAAAAACCTTGTTTTGTAAAACAGAAAACAAACCAGTTATGCAGAATGAATTTACTTTTAGTAACAATAAAAATAAAGTAAAATCAAGCACCTTCTACCGTCTTTGTGCATTTTACTGAGTCCAGCCTTTTACCATGTCGGAGACGGGAAGAGACTGCCTTTCTTCTGCCACAGAGACAAGCTAATGCACACCTACGTAGTGCATTTCTTTATTTCTTCAGGTTTCCGCTCTTCTCCCCCTTCTCGCCTCCACCAGATGAAACAGTGATGATGTACTGTGACACAAGTGTGCACACATGAAGCACATGATGGCCAGAACCCTTAATATTTCTATATAAATTATTTCTAGTGCCTTTTGTTAAGGCAGAAGAACCGGGCCCTTCAGAGTGTGTGACTGTGTGTGCACAGAGGAGGAGGAAATTGAAGAAGTACAAAATCAGCATCAACAGCTCCTGATAAAGCTAAAACTGTTTAGCAGTGAAAATTCTACCTTTGCTTAAGAGCTTACTTCACAGGCTAAAAATTTTAATTCCAGCTTATTAAGTATTTATCATAAGAATTAAAATCCCCTCCTGACGTAAAAGACTATTCATTTTAAGGGGCAAGAAAAGGAACAGCATTAAGTATTTCTTACACAGATGGAGGTTTTCCATAAATGATATAAGAATTTCTCTATCAAACTTTTGAAAAATTTATTGGTTAGCACAAAATAACAACAACAACAACAACAGTAACAGTAAGCCACAGGCGACTTTGAGGTTTCTCCCACTGTGATGGAGGATGACACACACTGTAACCAAGTAAATGCCAAGATAAGTAAACAAATGAGGTGACTCCAACTGCAGAGCGAAAGGCAGAGAACCAATCAGGCCTGAACTACACAAGTCCTTACAGCTCTCACACGTCACTGAATGCGAGTCCCCAGTCTGATGATGAACGGAACTATCACACAAACACAAAAAGTGGTTTCCTTACTACCTTTCACAGGGCAAAGGCTATTTCCTAGATTTCTGTACAGCTGCCATGTGGAAGAAACTCAGTGCTGTGGTGACACCTTGTGACTAAGCTCCTCAATTACACAGACACTTGCAGACAGATGTTTGCTACATCTACGGGTAACCTGACATTTTGATCCAAACTTCTGCATTCCCCACCCTTGCTTTCCTTAGAGGGTACCTCGTAAACATCAGCCTGGCAAACATCACCTTACATGTCCATATACTTATTTCCACGATGGCTCTGAACTCACGTATACTGTAACTCCAAGCAGCACTCTGCATCACTGATAATTATGGACAGAGTAGCTTTTTTCCAGGACTGGCCTGGTCCCCAAAGCAAAATTCTAACAGAGTTTATGAATTTATTAAATGAAACGAAACAAAGCAAAACCAACCAACCAACCAATTTTAAAAAAACCAAAACGCCAAGACCCACTGAAATTTTTCTTCAGAAGAACAGATCTCTAAACCGTGGGAAATGCAAAGAACACGAATGCCATCCGATATTTAGTAATTCATAAACATACGTTAGTAAAACTGATTGATTCAAGCCTTAGCCACAGCACTATGATAACTATCTTCCCAGAGCCAAAGCTCAGCAGGGTCAGGAAAACCTTAGCCTAGCTCAAAGAAAACCTACAACACTAGTTCATTCATTAGCTGACCTTTTTTGAGCCAGTCCTAACTTGATGTGCATTGCACTGGGAGAGGAGGTGAAATGTCAGCACAAATTATGTATTTGGGACAAGGAAAATGAATTGTTTTTGCAGGCTGTAAGAGGGAAGGGAAGCTGAGTGAGGACTGAACTGCACGGCTCTGCAGCAGCCACGCACCCCCCTGACACGGGCTGCTTCGTAGTCCGGTCTCCCCCCTGCCTGACAGCCAAGGAGCAGGAGAGGACGGATGGCAAGGACCTGAGAATGAACTGGTGTGCAAGGAAGGCTGTTTAAGGTGGTGCAAGATGAATGGGAAGAACAAAGGAAACAAGAAAGCAGAGAAAGGCGGAGAGATTTTGCTCATTTCTGCAGCTCATCAGTTGCAAAAAGTAACAGATTTTACATTGGCAACTTCCAACTCTCGTTACCCCCGACCTCCCACTCACATTGTTGACAAAACAGGGTTTTTTCCTGCGCTGTTTGCACAACTCAAGCCCAGCTCTGATCTACTCCAAGACGCTGTATTTCTGTGTTTTGTGAAAACAGACAAATGCTGGTGATCAATTCTGTCTGTCTACAGTTCAGCCTGCAGAGGAGAAAGCTCTAAGGAAACCTTGCTGCAGCCTTTCACTACTTAAAGGGGGATTACAAGAAAGATGGGGTCAGACATTTTAACAGGGCCTGGGACACGGAGTAATGGTTTTAAAGTGAAGGAGAGTTGGCTGAGATTAGATACAGGGAAGAAGTTTTTCACAATGAGACACTAGAATGGATGGCTCAAAGAGGTGGCGGATGCCCTATCCCTGGAAACATTTAATGTCAAGCTGGATGGTGCTCTGAGTAACCTGGTCTAGTCGAAGACGTCCCTGATGACTGCAGAGGGGCTGGACTAGATGGCCTGTAAAAGTCCCCTCCAACCCAAACTATTCATAACTCTATGATAATTGACATTTCATTTTTTCGCAACTATTTACTAACTTTACAGGGAGAGCTGTGTGCAAAGCACTCATCTTGAAGACTTTGTTTTCATCAAAAAGAAGTACCTAACATTTTAAAATATTTATTACATTTCTTCAGTTAATGAAAAAACAAAACTCCTAATGCTTTATTTTTTCTTTACGATTAATGGCCAAATCACCCTCAAGTTTTACGTGTGAGCTATGAGCTCTTCACCTGCTTTCTTTATTGAAAGATCTGAATACTCAGTCCACAGAGTCAGGCTCCAAACTTCCACTATCCCTCATTTCCAAACACAGAGAAAGGCAGTTACATCTCCAGGGTGCAGTCCTGATTTACTTCAGAGTCAGCGGAAGGCACCTCTTCCACCGAGCTGAGATGTCCTCTGACACTTCCACACAGATCCTTTCTGTACCAAGTTAGGTCAAAAGCAACAGTTACTTACATTTGATTAAAGGCTACAATCAACAAGAGACTACCCTAGAGGACAGACTAATTAACTTTTCTGCATATTTTCTCTCAAAAAACCTTGCAATATAATCTCTAGTGATGCCAGATAATTAGGTTTATTTGGATAAAAAAAGCAAATATTTTATGTCCAAGGCTTACCACTAAGCAGTTCAATCCAATTTTGTACTGTTTCAGGAGGCTGGGTCTCTTTTATGTGTTTCAGAGCTTCATCAAGCAAAACATCCCCTGTAGGAGCATCTGACTTGCAAATCACCTAAGAATGAATAAAACACAGTCAGTATTTTGACATAATTCATATATGACAAACACACCCACCAATAAAAGAGCCCACCTGTTAGGAAAACCAAAATATTTTTTTTAAAAATAAGGAACTCTCTCTTAAGAAGATGCAACTTTGAAAACCCCAAACCTTTGTTGTTAAAAAAACCCAACCATCTGTGGCTTTAATTCAAAATATGTTAAGTCTGAGGTTATCTGTGACCTAAATTAACCTCAATGGGCTAAAATTAGAGTATTAATGACAAACTTGAAACCTCCTTTTTTTAGGGAAAGTAACTCACTTATCCAGTCAGGTCCTTTGCTATCTCCCCAGAACAAAGTATGCTACACTAAATTAGCTTCTGAATACAGTCCATTTTACTGCTTCAAGTCAGTTTATTCAAAATACTGAGTTAAACAACAAGGTTGCATGAAAATAACAAAAAAAAAATCAATGAAAAAGTACAAAAGCTCGTTTTCTTCACTATATTAATAGATAAAAATAGGTTCATGACAACATCTGCAAGTTTTGCAGCTCTGAAGAACACACTGCCAGGTAACAGAGTTTCATTTAATAACAGTTGAACCACACATACTAGAGAAAATACATATGTACTAATAAACCCCTTAACATGCAACAATAAATGCAATACCATTTAAGTTTGTTATTTAATATCTTCTAAAATAATTTGAGTTCTTCACTCAGGAAAGCACAACAAAAAAATTTATTCAGAGTAACATAATAAAATTTAAGAATTTGATTAACTGCTTGTTTACCAGTATAAGTAGTTATAGAAACCATGTACAAATACAGTTCCTATTCTGGACAGAAAATAAAGAGCACCAAATGAAAACTTACAGATTAAATTAGCTCAAGTCAGTATGTTTAAATAAAATCTTTATTTATTTATTTATTTATTTATAGAAGAATTACTACAGTTGTTAATAATAGTAATAGTAGTTGTTGTTATTACTATTGTTGTTGTTATTGTTGTTGTTGTTATTATGATACTTGGCAATTTAAATAGTTTTACAAATTAGCACTTTATAAGCATCAGGTAAAAGGTAGCAGACGATTGACAGAAAAATGAATACATCAACACAACTCCATATATATATATATACCTATGAAAAGCAGAAAGTGAAAGCTCTCATTTTTCCTAACACTTCAGAGTAATCAGAAAGGTGTTCTGAAAATGTCCTACTGAAATATATCCCAAGTGTTTTTCTGTTCCATAGTTCTAATAATCCTTACCACAAACAATAGAGTGCAATGCATTTTCATAGGGTCTGTTGATAACACTGAAATGAGCTGCAACAAGCTGAAGCTGTTGATAACTTTAACCCCAATGGCAAGACAATTTCAAAAGATGATCCCCAGCTGGTGTGCAAAAGTGTACAAAATCTACGAGATTAAATTAAAATTGCTCAAGAGATCTTCTTCTAAGAGGTCATAGCTGGAATGGTATTTCCAATTCAGATGGTCAAGATAAAGCACAGAAACTTTAAGTTTTTCAATAAAAATCAGCAAGAATGAACCAGTGCAAAATGCCAGGCTAAAAATAACAAAGTATATTTAGATCTAGAAAGTGGGATATTTTTAAAAAGAGGGTGAAAATCAGTAGTGTAAGGTGCTTACTTTGGGAAATAGAAAAGATACCATCTTAGTCTGGAAATACAGAAGACTTCAACAGGCAAATTAAACATCCAGGGAGCTGATGAATCGCATTCAGTAGAGAATTTTAAGACTAAACACCTACCAGAGAGGGACCAGAGAAACCTCACTATCTGTTACTCCATCAAGATTAGATGGTCTCTTGAGATACTGCCCAGGTCTCCACTTTGGGGAGATCACTCCAATATGAACTTCAGATATTTGGTTTTAAGAACACATCTGCACTTTAATCCAGACAATCTCTATTTGAAACTAAACACACAACAATACCTATTTGTCTTTCTGATTTACAAGCTTTCACAGCATCACTCGAAACCCTTATTAACCCATATAATTATATTACACATCTTTCAGCCTCGTATCAAGATCCTGAATTTTTGCAAGTGCCCGTTCTTTCATTACACAGGAGCATACTTCAAAATGAGATTTTAAGTTGCTAGACTGCAACTACTAAAGTCACCTCTCAGATATTCCTTTAATAATTAGCCTAAACACATCCAACTTAACTCATCTTCCTTTCTTTTCAAAACTGACTTTGACACAGTATTTTAGTTCCTTTCAAGTGCCCCATGTTTAGTTTCGCAGTAACCTCAGTCACACTGGATCACTCCAGCTTGCAGGAGTTGGTACCTGGTACTCACCATCCCACCTTAGCAGGCAAGATGTAAGAAGGGAAGTTCTTTTTAACCTGATCTATTTTTTAAAACAAACAAACAAACAGAACAAACCTCACTGAGGAGATTACAAGTGCTTTTAAGTCTAGGATATAAGTAAAGAGATTTATTAAGTTTAGGAAATAGCTTTCCTTGCTTGTTTCTGCTTGAAATACTTTTTTCTACCATTGCAAAGATGTTGAAGAATCTAGCACGAATACAACACACCACAACAGCACCAGCTTAAACATACAGGCATTTAGAGGAAAGGAGCACAGGGGCATCAATTAATCTCAGTGAGGATCCATAAGCTCTTGTGAAGCCACAGAGCACAGTGACTTTGTTCCCAAGTTCACCTCTCTCTCCAGCCAGCAATACTGCACTGTTTTTCCACTTCTCTGCTACACTGAATATCCACAGCACTGTTCCTTCAGTCAAGATTATCTTTTCCCTCAAGTAAGTGTATGTTGGTTCACACTTCCATAATATTTCTCTCCCGGTCCCCTTCCCAGCATATGGAGACAGGCAACGGCAGAAGCCCAGCCACCACAGATCTGCTCTTTCTTGAAGGATTTAGTGATGAATGCTTCTTGGCTAATGCGCTCCAGAGTGGGAAATCAGGTGGGTTTGGGATCTCATGAACTGAATCACCACAGAAGAGTTAACATTCACAAGGGGGACTTTTTTCCTCTCTTTAACAGAGGGACCAAGGCAGAAAAAGGAGCAAAGATCCTGGTTCTTCAGAGATGCTGGTCCTTAGCCTGACTGCAAAATAATTTTCCTTACTCCAATTTTTCTGTGATTGATCAGGTACTAGATTTGCCTGGTACTCATCTACCAAGGAAATTTCAATTATACAGAATATTTAATTTGCATCTTTCACAATGCAGCTCTGCAATTAAGCAAAGCTGAAGATTAAGCACTTCTTGAGCTGATTTTTAAGTAAACTTCATTTTCTAGTTTTAATACAAAAATTCACTCATGCATGAATTGCTCAGAATTGTTAGCAAAAAAATACTGAAGTAAATCTGCCAAGGATTTGTTGGGATTCCTTTGGCTTTTGTTAACTCTGTTGATTTGGTTTACTCTCTGAGGCTGTAAGGCAATATAGAGTACCATCTTTATTCTCAATAGCCACTTGCAAACCTCAACATTCATTTACTTGTTTCTAACACTGATCAGAGCAGACAGAACTCCAAAATGATGCAACGATTACATACTCTTAAGCCAAATTTACAAAGATGTTGCAACGTGCAACACATCATATCCACTTACAAAGTTTCACTAAGGTCCATCAAGTCCTTGTCTATTCTTTTCTCAGTCTCATTTGACTCTCTATGGCATTCAATCATAGATTTAATTCATCTTGATGCATTCTGAAGTGCAAAATATTATCACAGAGATCAATCTGATTTCAGGCTTTAAGTGGAAATCATTGTAGCTATCATTTTTTAAGTTAATTACATGATCAAAGCCACAGTTAGCTGGTTATAAATCTGTGCTACTGCCCAAAAAACTAGTTCCACCCTCTTCATGTCCTCACCCTATCACTTGCGTCCCACCTGATGACAAGATCAAGAGAGTGGTTCACGTCAAAACTAAACTGATCAAAGTAAATTAGTTTTTGGCCACTGAATCACAACCTTGGATGTATTATTAGACAGCTCTTTCCACTTATTAGGTACAGTATTCATTTCACAGCCAAAGCTAAGGGCATGGGGAGCAATGCCTGCAGAAGCAGGACAAGAAGGACACCTGACAGTGCAGAGACACTTAAATCTGGCCAACTCAGGAACAAGACTGAAATTTAGTGTTAATGGAAAATTTCAAATAAGGTGCCACAACACGAGTCATTCACAAAAATGATTTCTAAATTGATGGAGGTGGTGTAGTTAGGGATTTTATTTGCAGGAAAGTACTTAAGCAGAAAACAACCTTAATTTAAATTTTAAATTAATGCCTATTTTTATAGAACCCTCCTGCCTGAAAACAGAAACGATTCCCAAATGCCTTACAACAGCTGAAAAAGAAAACCTCTAAATTGCGTAGCTTTTAGATCACCTTAAACAAACACATCTACCCAATCCCAAACCCACATGATAAAATTTAACAAAAAACACCCAACCACAAACAAAGAAAAACCAAACACAACCCAGACCAATAATTTTGCTTGTATTCTTTAGTGAATATACACACAAGTTATTTTTCCATTTTCCTAAAAAACCCAGCAACCTCACAATTAATATTTCAAGTAGATAGAGCTGACAAGGTTTTCACAGAATGAAAATAACTCCTAACTGAATGCCTAAAAAGAACATTACTGAATGCCTAAGAAGAACATTACTGAATGCCTAAGAAGCCAAAAGCTCCGGAGGAAAAAAAAATGTGCGAACTAATCAATGCTGAATATGCTTAAATGAGGCTAAAAGAAAGTAGCGGCTGTTTGTCAGAACAGAGGTTCGATTTTTCTGAAGTGAAGGGAGCTGGGAGAAAGTTGGGGAATTCACAAGCTTTCCTTAAAATTTAGCAAAAGCTAATATTGACAGGGAAATGAGCCATAAGAGAATTTATTTATGGTGGACAGACAACATTGGACCAGGTTTTCAATAAGCTTATTGTAGGAGTATCCTCTAATGCTGATGAAGTAAAAATTCTTCCAAGAGCGTGACTTTGCACATTTTGTTCAAAGAAAAAATTCAGTGGTAAAAGTGAAAAATAAAGGCCTCAAATCTTCCGCCTCATTCTACAAAGGACCTTAGAAATGTGGCCATCTTGAAGGTTAGAGAGCACAACCAATTTAACACACCAGCCTCATGCATGAACTAGATACAGATTTGTGTTCTCAGGGGCCCCAAATATAAGGACGGTTTCCTTCCCATGCACTGCAAGCACAAACTGCAGCACTGTGTACACCAGAAGTAAACTGGTAGCTTGCAGGACACATCTGGCATCTGGCAGTTACCCATTCCTTTCAGCCTCAGCCCACATCCCACCAGCATTGCAAAAGCCAGTTCCTTTGGCAGATTACAGCTGGTGCCACTGGCAGCAACTGCTGCCACCGCACCCTGGCCAGAGCCACTGCCAACAGTTGGTGCAAGGCTCCCAACAGCACCAGCAACACATCCAGAGAACAAACATGGGCACAGAACAGGCACCAGAGATCTTCCAAGGCACTTCATCTCGCCACTGAAACTTTTTACCTTTGCACATCCACTTTAGGTCATTACTCAGAATCACCACGTAAAGAAAAAAAACCCCACCCTTTTTCTAGAAGCGGTTGTAATTTATAGTTCCTATATTGTGTGGAGCATGACAAGTAAATGTGATCACATTCCTGCACTTACCTTTCTCGTCAGCAGACTTTTGCGCCTCATTCCACAGGCCTCCAGCTGGAGACGCCCCCGCAATGCCAATTCAATTAACATACAGCCACGCAATCCTGAGGAGATGCAATCGTTCCAGAACGATGTGTAACCCTGTGAACAACGAAAGACAGTAAGATATCTCCATCTCCACCTGAAAGCGAACAGAAAAAAGGCCTTGCTGCGTTCTCTAAGCAGTTCTCCTGCTTTCATACTTTTGAAGTGGCATCACTAGTCACTATCATTCCTGCCCTGAAAACATGAAAGAGAAAGTCTCATCCTCTATTAGTTTTGACACTCAGTCTCTGCCTTTTGAAGAACTGGGAATCCTCAGGAAAATGATACAGAATGAAAGAGGGCAATACCAAGAACTGTGAGGTACAAAGCGTAGTTTTATACACAGTCAAAACAAACATACGACATTTTTAAGACATCAAGCATTTGGCATTACTGACATCACACGGCCTTATGGATGACTGAGAAAGATTAACATGATTTTACATGCATAAACAGCATGGCACTGATAAAACAACAATGACCTGAAAATGGATATTAAGTTAACTATGGGGTATACTGGAAAACAAATGTGGCAATCAGCACAAATCACAGAACAGATTCTTTTCACTTCAACGTTGTAAACTAAAAGACAAAAGCTTTCAAAGAAATATTGGAACAGCTACCATTTTGCCATTTAAATCCTTTGAAAACATGTATTTTTACAGCTTGAAGCATCTAGTTCTTATACAAACTGCAAAGCTGCAAGCCACATTTATTTTACGAACCACACCACACCTACCAGGATTTATGTCTATTTCTGCATTGATAGCTGTCTGCTTAAATGGCAGAACAGATCACTTGACCCAATACATTTACTCATCAGTATCTAGAAATACAACTATTGACTTTTGCACTCCATTGTTCAAGAGTTATGACCAAAAAAAATCTTACAAAAAGAATTATCTTTTATCTATGGAGTAGCCAACAGTGTTCTCGCATATTTTAAATATTTGAGTATCTAAGACAAAGCAAAATCATTGAGAAATGTTCTGTCTTTTGAGATATGTCCGCAGAAATGTTTGACATGATTCACAAAGATCTTTCCAAATTCCTCTAGTGAAGGACTTCTGAAAATACTGACTTTGGGATACTTTAGAGAAAGGTGCTGTACGCAAGACAAGGCAGTGGGAAAGAGCGGAAGAGAGCTCTGCTTTTTATAAATTTGTCTTAACCAAGAACCAAGACTAGCTTAAATCAAGAGGAAGTCAATTTTATGCTTTTTGCAGACAAAAGCTGCCAGTGTATAAAGATACAAGATGCACATAGCCTAAGTCCACTGAATTTACAAACCAGTCTCTTAACTAATGCCATCAAGTACAGATTTCCAGGAATGTGAGACTATTTGCTTCAATTTTGCACTTAGCTGTTTTCAAGGGCTGTATTATATAGATGACCAATACTTCTGAAAAGTCTACAAAAACCCTGAATCTCTAAGGTAATTATTGAAATAGGTCCCATATATTTATTTAGAACATCATAAATATAAGTTTGGAAAGGCATTTGAAAAGTTATCTAATCAGCCTTCTACTCTAGAGTTGATACTTTGCAAGTATCAGCTACTCTTACGATGCCATTCTGTAATTAAGATTTTGGTTGGCACCAGACATTTCTTTGCCAAATAATAGACACGATAAGGTGCAGTATTTGCTTGAGCGGGAAAAGATATGACTCCCACGTTCTATTTCCAATCAGTCTCTTTACACAGTAATTTCTGAAGTCAGACAATACATACACAAACTAAAACTCTACTGCACGAACTCGCAGGCACGATATATTTACACTTCTTTATATTCACAAAAAGTTTCATATTATTACGCAAACAAAGTGCTGATGCTTTTTCCCTTTCTCAGTAATGAAAGCTGAATTTATTTTTTAAATTACTATTTTTCAATGAAGCGATATTAACTACACCACTCCCGACACCAATTACCAGATGTAAACTCCTCTGTTCGAGTAGTTAACTTGGGCAGCCAGAGGCTGAGGATTGCAGAGAAATAAGGGCTCGTAAGATAATTCAGGCCAAAAGTGACCACAGGAGTCTCTAGTCCAACCTCCTGCTGCAAGCAGGTTCAGTTACGAAGTCAGGTCAAGTTGCTCAGGGTTCTATTCAAGCATGTCTCAAAAACCTCCAAGGACGGAGATTGCACACCCACTCAACAGTTTTTAACCAAGTGATCCTGAAAGACAGCTCAAAAAAAATTATATCCTTCATAAATGGAGCTGCTTGCAGCAGGAGGTTAGATGACATCGAAGTCATGAGAATGTACACTGTGTCACCATCTCCTTACTTTCTTTCTGCCCCCCAGGCTCAGAGTTCACAGACAGCCCTCCAGAGAAGGAAGGCTGTATTTCCATACACAGAAATTGCACAGCTATTGTATGACAGACAGCAATGGATCTGTAAACCACACGTGGAACAGGATGAAGTCAATGTACACTGGGGGAATTGTCATCCTGAGCCCACCCTCCCCCTGAATGTGAACTGGCCACTGCTCACTACAGCACATGGAACAAGACAGACAAGTGGTTTTAAAAACTGTTAAGTTATTCCAAATTCCTAGCAGTCTGAAAATGCTTGACTGAAGATCAAACACCAGTATTTAGAAAAGCAACTCATTCCACTATTTAATGCTCTTAAACGGCACTAGTTTTCTCACAAATACAACACCAAGTATTTTTTGCATTACCTGTCTTCCTGCAAGTCTTATAGTTTTATAAACTTTCTAACTCAAAGAAATACTTATTTCATTAAAGTTGCTAAGCAGCAGGGGGGAAGACTTACAAAGCAGGAGATTATTTTTATCTGACAGCAATCACACTAGAATAGCACTTAAAGCTATGAATAGCTTGCAAGACAAAATTTTAAATCTACAATGACTCAAAGATCAAAAGACTGTTTACAACTGTCATGTTTATTTACACAAACACAGCACAAAAGCATTTTTCATAAGACGTGACCTAGAAACTTTCAGCTAAAAACTAGTTTTGCTAGACAAGCATAAAGGGAAATAAGAATAAAGTTCACACCAAATACTTGCTACCATATTAACTTTGAAAGCTCATACTTTCCACCCCGGGATGGCAAAGCACAGAGCTAAGACCAAGATTCTCTTTCTGCTTTAAGAATAAGTTATTCAAATCCATGTTCATTAGGCCATTTCTTTCCCACAAGCTATGGGACTTATTCACTTTCTCCTATTCCGCTCCCTTTTGCCTGACTTCCAGCTCACACAGGCATTCCTGTTCAGTTATTCATTAATCACTTGAAACTCCCACCTATTAAATAGTCCAATGTATAACAAAGGCCAATTACCTAAACTACCTTACTTTCCACTTCTTGCTCCTACTTAATCTCTTTAGAGCCATGAATTTACTTGGGAGATTTTAAAATTCAAAAGGTTGTTTGTACATTTTTTTTTCTTTAAAAGGCTAACACCTTCTCTCTGATCCAACAGGGCACTGCAGCCATGACCACTATAACTTCGCAAGTCTGTAAAAAAATCAAGAGCGAGAAGACTAACATGATCTGATGTGCCTGAAGGTATTTGGTGCCAAGTATGTTAGTGACTTCTACAAAATTAAGGCTGCTTTAAGACTTGCAAAAAACTTCAAAATCATTTCACTTAAGCACAAAACAGCCAACCTTCACAGAGTAGTGACTCTCACCGTTACCTCTCACATTGCCACTACTCAGCTTGCAGGCTACTGTCACACTAGCTCTATTTGAAACACACAAACAACTAAAAAAACGAACAAACAGAAAGACCCCACTGAACAAACATCACTATTTTCTGTTTCTCAAGTGCAATTTAAAGTTACCCAGAAGTAACAGTGCAAAAAACGCAATTAAGTTGTAGATGTCATTTTACGTTTATATAGACAGAGAAGTAATCTCTAATGATTTACAAAGTTAAAAAAATTTAAAACAAGAAAGAAAACTTTCTAAATGAAATATAGAACAAAAGACTCACAAAAGACTGGGTAATCTTTTACTCAAGAATACTTTTTTTTATACATCAGAGTTGCTAAAAATCTCTTCCCACTACAGAAATATACATTCTCTCTCCGTTTCTTCAGTTAACTCAGAATAGGTGAACAGCAGTTCTACTATACCTGGCACAGACAAGAAAGGAGAAGGGCAGAGTGAAAAATCCATGAAAATACCTCAGATGCAAGAGAAAGGAACGGAAAGAAAAATGCTTGCAGAGTTACAACCCTGAGGCTTCAAAATACGTACGTGGTAATATAAATAAACAAGATGTGTTTAACTCACGTGCTTAAGGGCATCCGTTTACAGAACACAGACTGTAGCTGCCAATGCATTCTAATCCAAAGAGTCTCGAGCTATTGCAGATTACTCTGCAGACCACAGAGCCATTGCAAATGGAAATCAGCTTCATGCGTCTTTTAAAAAAGCATCATAAAGTCATGTAATGGCCTGCGAAGATAACTCGTGGGTTACAGCCGCCTACTCGCCAAAGAAATTAAGTATTTTTTTATTTTAGCACAACAGGCCCCTCGGGCCCATCCTCAGATCCACACAGCCTCATATTCAGCATCACAGGTCAGTGTTAGGTCAAAGTTTTGGCCCTGACTCAGACTCAATTTATATTTACGAAGAAGCACAACAGAAGTTTCTCTGGGATAATGCACATAACAACTGCCCAGTCTATGCTTCTCTTACTAAAAGCCTTTTCATTTTACATTCAAACTTAATAGCACTCCTTAGACCCTCACCTAGCATCCTCTACTTAAAACTAAAACTAAAACATCCATGGTAAACAAATAAACCAAACAACTGAAGGGATCCTTCTAAAGGAGAAACATCACTACAGCTACCCAAACCCATGAATTCCTGTTCTCAGGAAATTCCAATTTTTTCTTTTATTAAAGACACAAACAAAAGGACTTTGAAATTTGGTAAATTTCTGAAACTTCGTGTACCGATAAAACAAATAAGATGTTGGTTAAACTCTTTCCAGCCATGGCAGCTCAATCAGAAGGGAAGATGGCCAACTAACAGAAAGCAGAAGTGACCAATTACAGCTCCTCGGGAGTTCGGAAGTCCCAGCTCTGAGGTATTACACCTTATAGTCTAGCCAGAAGACATCAAATCCTTAGTTTCAGAGTTTATCAGCTAGGAGGCACAATCCAGGTTAAAGAAAGCTTTCACATTAGCAAACTGTAAATTCTGAATTTACAGGTACCCTGTCCTCTATTAGAATAGTATTTCAGAAAAAAAACTGCAACAAGTTCTACCTGGATGATGAAAGATAAGAAAAATTAGACTTCCCAAACTTGCTGGAGTTTGCTGATACTTTTATTACTTCTGCATAGATGGCCCTCAAGCACTCTGTTGAGCAATATAAGAGCTCTGAGACACAAGACTATTGGTTTGTTTATATACAAACAAGTGCTGAGCTTTCCCAAACAGGGGTTTCTTCCTTGCTATCTATTCTTTCCAATATAGGGCAGACTATTTTCATGGTATGTTCTCTGAAATCACAGATGACAAACATACTGGAAAATATTCCATGCTTGCTGAGATCAGGGGAAGTTACTGAGGACAATTATCTCCAGGTCCAATTAGGGACCCTTGCCAAATAGACATGCCAGAGTAATAAATACACAGTTTGGAGACATATAAAACACACAACATTTAGTTCTCCTGTTTAGATGAGAATAGGAGGAAACAGTTGTCAAGAGATGTGAGTCTGAGATGGACTAACTAAACCGGATGTGGAACTTGGGGAAAAAAAAAACTCTTCGAAGTCAGTTCAGGTCATCTGTAGGACTGGACAAGGTAAATTGAGTCATCTGCTGGTATAAATTTTATATGAGCTGCCTTTCGTGTTGAATAGCACAACTAGCAAAGAGTCTGCTTACATCTAGCATTTACACAGCAGTGTCATGGAGGGAAAATGTACCTGCATGCTCACTGTGCGCAGTTAATTCTGAGAAAGACTCGTGTTCTAGATATACAAAAATTCAGATTTCTTTTCTTAGAGGTACTAAAAGTGGCAGAGAGAAACACCAGGGGAAAAAACAGCAGGAAAAGAAACAGGACAAAATGATACCCCAGTGTTCAATTACTTTCCCAGCACAAGCAACTCTTGTGAATCACCACTTTTTACCTTGAAGAGACTCATTTCAGTTTTACTGACGTTTTAAATCAATATCACCACATCTCATTTTAACCTCGCACAAAACCGTGCATGTAATGGGAGATGGTACGCCCTCCACCACGTCTTCATTTTTAGCCGTTTCAGGACTAAACCAAAGGAAGCAGTCCCAAGCCTGAACTGCTGCTGAAGACAAAGTATTTCTTCAGTCCATGGAAGCACATTGCTGTTCTCTCTCCTGAGCCCACAGCAGCATTTGTGTAGTCAGCCAGATGAGAAAGTGGTCTTTCTGAGAGCTAGTGGCCAGTTTCCTCACCTGATTCACCATGCAGATAAACAAATTGCAGAGACAGCACAGGAAAGGGAAGGAATGGGGTTGGCACAGACAGCAAAATGTAACAGCATCCCATTCAGTGACAACCCACGCTTCAACATATAAACTGCATTCAAATCCCGAATAGTTTTTATAACCTGAATAGTTTCAGCTAGGACTTAGTCTTTGGGACAAAGAACAGGGGGGAAAAAAAATCGTACATTATTGGGATACCTGTGCTGAAGCCATTCATGACCAGAATCTGCTCAGAAAATACAAAAAGCATAAAGCTTAAGGTATCACACACTATTCACCACTACCTTCAGCTCCCCGTTTTGGACTTCAGCAATGACTACCCTGATGATCATAAATTGGAAGTTACATTATTTAAATTCGACAAGACAGCAATAGTATCCCTTTCTGATTCTCTGAAGCAACAGCAAGTTCTTTCAGAGCTGCCTACTAGCCTATTATTAGCCAACACAAAGCACAGACAGAACATAATAATATAAAATCATCATCTGTCATCCATTTGAAACCTACTGCAAAAGACAAGCAGAGACAATTTAGCTTGAAATAGAGGCTGGAAAGCTGTATTTCATAATGGACTTAATCACAATTGTGACAAAACTGTCACTTTCTTAGTCAAGGAGTTCCTCCCTGAATTAGTAGTTTTGTGATCACAGAAAGACAGCTGGGGAGACCAGAAGGGAAAGGATTAACAGCATACACTGTCCAGGTGCTCTGCAGCAGGTGAAAAGTCATTAGGAACTTTGGTCTGCCACAGTTTTCATGTCAGAGATGACTGCTTCCTTCCCCCTGCACCCTATCTCCAATGTAAGAATCGGTCACAAGAAACTTTACAACTTTAATCTGCTCCACAGATATGACTGCTCATGAAACAAACATTGCCTTAAAAGTATTTTGATTTTAATGAAGAGTACTAGTGGAGTGAAAAGCATAGAGCTATCATACTCCCCCCAAAAGACAGCAACCATCTTAATACACCATTTCCTTTACACAGTATCTCTACAACTACTACTACTACTTTAAGTTTTTGAAAGCACTTACCTGAAGAACTTCTACAACACATCTCCTTAAAGCTGCTCCCAAATCCAAACAAGCAAAGTACAAAATATAAGCAGAACACATAGAGAAAGGATAACAAAAGTACTGGGTTTATTACAATTAATGTTTTAGCGTAGAATTTCAATTCATTCTGTTGACCCAAAAGCCTAATTTTAAGAATTCCAAATGCTTCTATCACCAGCATTCTTCTGTAACAGAAACACTACGTCCTCTTGGATTAAATGGAGATCCCAGCTGACAGCACTAGGAGAGGACAAGGAACAGTATGGAGCATTGACTTCTAACACCTGCGCGTGACTCTGTTGTTCCTATCGTTCCTAGCTGAAGGTGAAACTGCTGCTTGGAACTGCTGATTGCAGAAAGATGAACTGTCTGATACTGTTGCAGGTAAGAAACCTCTTCTTCATGGTAACTACAAGCAGAAATCTCAGGCAAATCAAAGTCAGTAACTGAGTTACTGGGCAACAAAACTAAGCAGTAAGTTTATGGATTCTTTAGATATGAAAACTCTTAAAAGTTAGTAATTTATTTAGGAACATCATCATTCTACAAGGAACAACAAAAACACTTTTGCATCTCTTGAATGGGGTAAGAGTCAGCAAGAGTGATGCTATAGATGCTCGATTTAATGCTTAGCATGTTTTATAAAGCATTTGTCCAACAAATCTGACACCTGACTTTTTCAGTCAAAAATGTCAATTACATCATTTTTAGATTATCCCTTAGAAATACTGAACACTGAAAAAAAAAATTTAAAAAAAGGAAGTATTTTCTTCCAGCATACTGTTACAAGAAGCTTCACAACATAATAGCAGGCAAACTGGTCTTGGAAGAATGAACACGAAATTCAAGAAAGTCCATAAACTTTTCCAAGTTCTCAATGACAAACAGAAATGCTGGTCAATACTAGAACTCCTCTTCTGCAGTCAGCCAGCATTTGTTCCACCTCAGCTAGGTCCTTATACAGACTTCTGTTAATCTCTGATTCAGGTTCAGTAGCCTTAGATGGACTAAACACAGAAAGCACCTTAAAGTCCAGAGAGAACCAATTAAAAGTCTTTCTGCCAGCTTAACTAAACATATTTGTAACAATGTGGGAAAAATGCAAACAACAGAAGACAATTACAGAAGACAACAAAAAGGAAAAACTATTGCAACATTCATTGAAGACAGGCTGGAATGTCCAAAATTACTTCAATTCTCAAGGTAGAAGTAGACTGCTCTCACCATAGGTATCTTATATGAACTGATCCATTTTCATCTCCAGGGAACCAAAAAGATCAGATCTTTTCTTTCCCGTGTGGGTTACTGTAATTTATATCAACCTGAATGTAACTGTAATAACAGCACAGAAGCTGCAGCTGACAGTAAGTCTCAAACAAGACAAGTTGACAGAGTCGAATTACGCACGTGCTTTAATGACCCTGAGATTCTTACTTTCTAATATACATTCGATATACATATTTCATTTTATTAACTCTAATAGCTATCAACTTATTACCTCTAGGAAAATCTCATACTCCACAACGCTACAGTACTGCACAATGCCAGACAGATTTAAACATAAAACCAAGTTCAGCTTCTCTGACAACATTCTTTGGCAAGTCCCAAATCAATTTCTCTTGGCAAGGAACTGTGTGGTCTTAGCCCAAACTGAAAATAAAATGTTCAGGGTTAGGGTGTCTTGCTTGAATAACTCTTCAATAATAGTTTCAACCTTTTTCCCTCTCAATGGACTTATCAGACAAGAGAGACCTCCACAATTCTGGAATACAAGAATGATGGTTAAGCTGAGAACACATTCAATTTTTTTTCTTCATGCTGAGATTCCAAGACAACAAGCAATCCTGAAACACAAAACTGAATTTTGGTTCAGACAGCAACACGATTCAATAAAATTCATAATTATCAGCAAACTGCTAAAAGACAAACTCTGTTTTCTTTACTAAATGGTTTTCACATCTACTGTCTGTCATATATTGATTTTCACTGCTTCTACAGACCAACTTGTTTTAAAACATTTGGTTAAAGACATGACCCAGCTCCACTTGACATGAATGCACTCAGAGAAGGCCATTTTCTATATATTCTATAGACAAACAACATATTTAATAACCAAAAGCAACAGTTTCATTTTTCAGATATCTCTAAAATGGATAACAAAGGAATTTCAGATCCAGTAAAAGAAATAGCTGGAAAAAACATTTTGAAGACACTCTGAAGACAAAATAATTTTAGGAGACATTCATCCCTTTTACCAGTCATCTCTCAGCAATCACAGAATCATATCCTATGATATCCTGCATCCATAACCTCAGGTGGAAGGGAATCACAAGGATCATCAAGCCCAACTCCTGGCCCCACACAGGATACCCCCAACAAACTCACCACGTGCCTGAGACATCTCCAGAATCTCTTTCCCCCCTACATCCAGGGCTGCCCCATCCCAACTGCAGAATCTGGCACTGGCCCTCGCTAAACTTCATGTGGTTGGTGATACTCAACCCTCTGATTTGTCAAGGTCTCTCTGCTGGGCCTCTACGACTTCCACGGAGTCAACAGCTCCTCTCAAGTCGGTGTCATCAGGAAACTCAATAATAACACTAAAAAGATAAAAACAAGATGCCAAAACTACCCCCTCTTTTTTAGCATTTACTTTAGTAAATGCTAAAAAAATATTCAAGTAAAACACCGCTATAGGAATACTCTGGATTTTCTCATGTGTCAAAGGAAAAATATTCAAACTTCAAGTCACGTGCAATTTAAAGAAACTGGATTCCTTTCCACATTAGATTAAGTCTTTTTCAACCTATACCTAGCTAGCTCTTTCCTGCAAATCTGACTTTTCAAGTAAGCCACCACCCTCTCAACCCAGAAACTTGCAAGAACATCTAACAGTACATCCTAAACTATGAAACTTTTGAAAATTAGGAAGAAAAAGGCAAGCCAGACTGCAGGGGTGTTTATTATTGGAATACTACAAGGCGAGGACTTTGATGTTTGACTCCAGTCCCTCTTGATTTCCTCTTTTCATGCAAATGAAATCATTAGCCATTTTACTGGAACATAAATTGTACTCTAGTTATAAATAGAAGATAAGTTAGTGGGGGAAATCTCTGAAATGTTCTGACAGTCAAACATAGAAATACTTTAGGAAAGCATGCATACATATTCTACACAGCACAGTATTCTTGACAAGCAACTTGTCAGGTATTTGATTAACCTGCCACTGCATTTAGGAATAAGTAACACACAGCAACTGCTGTCAGGCGCTGAAAGCACTACAGCCAAATGCTATTGCCCACGTTTTCAAGCCCGTACACAGGCATGTGTTACACAGGCACATCTCTCATTAAAATGAAGATAATAAAGGAATCTAAATTTGCTAAGGAGGAAGCAACTAGCACACACATATCGCTGAACCCTTATGAGACCTCTGATTAAATCAACATTTAGGAGTCGGACCGAGCATTTAGGAGTGAAAAGACAAACTTAGAAGCCCAACTTTCTTCATGATTAAGTGTATACACAAGCAGATGATGACTTCAAATATTTGCATGACTCTTGCAAAGCCACTTTCCATCAGGGTCCAATCTCTATTCTGCGTATTGGTGCAAAATTAAGACGTAATTCGTTTGTTCAATAACCTTTGATTTCAACAAACTGATTTCTACTCCACCTCCTATTGTCAATTAACGTAAAATCTGACATTTATACGAAAGAAATGTTTAATTAAAATTTAGTGTCTCCTAGTGCTGGGCTGAGCCTGGGTGACACCTAAGTCCCACATAACTGTTCCCTCAGTCGCCTTGGCATGGGGGGAGAGAATGGGAAGACCATAAATGAAAAAACAAAATTAAGTGATGCTAAACACTTGCTTAGTACATCCCACAAGCAGATTGATGCCTAGGTGGTCCCCAAGCTATGACCATCTATCCTGTTCTCTCCACTCTCTTTTTATTGCTGACCATGGCACTGCACAGCCTGGGGTATCCCTCCGGCCAGTTGGGGTCTGCTGTCCTTGCTGTCCCCCCTCTCGGCTGCTTGCATGCCCCACTGAGGGGGTGGGCAGACTGAGAAACAGAGGCGGCCTTGATGCTGTGCAAACACTGCTCAGCAACAGAAAACACAAGGTGCATGTTATCGCCACTGTTTTGTGTTATCAACATTGTTTTGGCCAAAAATAAAAAACATGGCACCATACTGGCTGCTATGACGAAAATTAACTCTACCCCAGAGTACACTTCCAGTACACTTCTCTTAAAAACAGTAAGAAAAACCCAAATCTGGTAGGTCTTTCTAATACAGACAAAGCAGGTCCTCTTTTGGCCGACAAAATAAGAGGTGGAGGTTTCACTAACTTTGACTAACTAGGCCACATTGATTAAAACTCTAATTCCCTCCTCCAGTCTTATAAATACAGTGTATCTGCCCCCAAATAAAACATCTACCCTTCTCCTCTCTTCTACCTTTTCTTTTAAAGCAGTCACAATTACAAACACTGTAAAAGAAATAATACAGGTAAAATGCTGTATTATTTCAAACTGGGGAGCTGCACTATGCTTAATTTTGAGTAATCTGCATCTGGTCATTAATGTGGATGGAATTCTAGAGTCATGTTTTGGGTCTTTAAAAAACAGGGTACATAAGGGAGAGACATTCCTCTCTTCTTTGTCAAATCTCACCCATCTTCCTTTCAGATTTTTTCAGAGCAAGCTTCTAGTTTCTCACTGGTTTCACTTGTCCAGGTGCAAATAATTTTCAAGAAACAGAATAATGCCATAATAATGCCATAATAATGACATGTCAACATCTTTGTTATGAGATTAAATAAAAAGTCCACCCACTGCATTGTTTTCACATTAAAAGGAACAAGTTCCTCTATTTAGTATTCAACATATACTAACTCCAAACTGAAAGTCTTGCCACAGTCTGCAGAAGCTGCTAAAGCAGGAATTCCATTTAAATATCCAGCTGAGGCAAAGTAGTTAGCCGTTCCTGAGCAATCAGTACAGAGAGAACATCCACCTCACATTCACCCCAAGCTACACCATGAGTGTCACAGACCCTCCTTGGTCGCTGCACACTGCAGAAGACAGAACACTGAAATTACAACGCAGTACGTACGGAACGCTTCTCGCGTGGTAGAGACTGCCCAGTGTGGAAGTGCCACGGCAAAACCAAGTGTCTATTGAAATAAAAACAATGAAAGTGCAATGTGCTGCGCTGTACAAGAATGACAAGCTAAATACAAACCTTCTGCTAAAACCATGTACAAAAGACAGCCTGGCAGCGAAGGACTCTAAATAACACAACTACATGATGCTATCTAGTAAGACCATAAAGGCAGATGACTAGAAAGTATATAGCAAAAAGCAGCTCCCAAGTGCTCAAAAGAGTATCAGCAACAGAAAGATATGCAAAAAGTCTGACAACTAACTTCCCAGTGTGATGAATAAATCCAGTAACATCCACAAATAAAAAAAAGAGCTTTGAATGTAACACCTCTCCCATCACAAAGATCTACTAGCTTATAGGGGTGTATTATCTCAATGGCTCACCACAAACAGGGGAGGAAAAAGGGAAAAAAAAAAGAGTGAAATGCAGTAGTTTAGTATAGGTTGTACGGGGGGAGGTGGGAAAGACCTGGCATGCACAATGCAGGTGCACACTCAGACTGACAGCTTAGTGACAGTACCACACACCTTTGTGCTCCTACTCATCCAGGCTTAGGTACAGTGCCCTTGGAGGAAGAGAGCAGTTGAGAACGGTGCAATCTCATAATTCTTATGTCTGAAAAACGCATGTGAAATCCTTCTGCAGTAACATTTTATCAGTATTTCGGAGAGAAAGCAAGTTCTGAAATTTATCTAAGACCTCTTTGCAAGCCAGGAAAAAAAAATTAAAAGTGGCACATGGCTAGTTAACTAATTATTTTCTTCTTTTACTAAAAGTTATGAAAAAATGGCCTGAGAATGTTGCCTGTGCAGAGGAACCCAAGCCAGACATTCACTCCAGACCAGCCTGCCCTCTTCCCAGTAACGCAACACAGGGATGAGTAGGTGCTGTAGTAATTATCTGATCTGTAAGAATGTAATTCTTAAATACACTGTCTACAACACTTAGTCTGGTCAATTTACCCTTGCACAGAAGTCCCACTACACGGACCTTGACTAACTGAAATAAGTGCTGTAATACTTCATCCACATTAGGATCAAAGAACACCTCAAAAACACCACTGCTTCTTTAATACAAAATATTATTGTCAGTTTCATGATGATTTCCCTTCTAGCAGTAAAGAGCAAAACTTTCTTATATATACTTCATGCAAAATTTTTAATGAAAGCAGCTTCCTATAGGGAAAGGAAGAAGAGCAATGGCGTGTTTTTATGAGCCTTCAAGTTAAAGCATTGCTTGACAGCACTCAGAAAACTGGAAAGCACTACTAAAAAGGCTCTGACAATGTTCTTGTCTTTGCCCTACATTAGACTCCCATAAAAAAGGGACTTTGCCACACTCAAAGTTATCCATAGCAAAATAATATCGATTACAGGTTAACTACGCTATGAGAGCAGGGATAACCACACCAACTGCAAGCAAATGATTCGAAATCAGCATATCCTCCAAAGAGCCCAAAAGCAGGATTTATTCAGCAGCATGGCAAAGAGGCACTTTACTCATCTTGTAGCAAAGAGAATTGGGGTACTCCTCCTCCCACACTTCCTACCTTCTCCTACTAATTTATCGATGTAATTTCTCCTGTAATTTATCTATGGACATGAAATAAAAAAATTAAAAAGACCAAAAAGTTAGGCAACTGTGAAAGAAAGAATTTTTCACCACAGACATTACACACTTTGTTGTTATTAGGCCCTGAACATTTGAGAAAAAGCATGTCTTTGTCCAGGTTTCCACACATTCCTACATCACTCTTCAACTGCAATGCGAATGAATTCCCAATAGACACCTCTTCCAACTTAACACTTGTTTGCCTCAGAAATTTTCCAGCAAAACTGGGGCGCTTCTAAGTTGACATTCAGCTTCTTGCTGAAACTTTTTTTAATGAGAGGAAAAAAATACTAAAAGGATACAAAGAAGACTTTTCAAAACCTGCTAATTTCTTACAAAGACAAATCCCCTCAGACTTCTGCATCATAGAATCAGTTTCACTAAGTCAAATCTTAAGAGCAGGAAAAACGCCACCCACGTTTTGAATGTTTTCAAAATTCCTATGCCACCTTTCACACAAGTATCTTTAGGATTAAAATATAAAATTCAGAAACCAATTGAGACACTCATATTTGTAAGAATAATAAAGAAACTGCATTTTAGTACTAATCTGATCAATACAAAATAGCCCATCTGAAGCAGGCACGCTAGTTCCCTAATAGCTTATTTCAATACAATGAAAAACAGCATAAGCTGGAGACCTTCATTTGACCTATTTGGACACAAACCTATGCTGCAAAACCAAATCTTCAGTAATAAATGAAAATTTTGAAGGCTAAACACGAGCAACAAAGATCCAAGATAATTTCTGTACCTAATAAAGTGATTTAATATTACTTCACTTCCACAAATGACATTTTAGTCTTCAGCTAAGAAAGGGTAAAAAAGTCCAAGAAATATTTAACGTCGCGGTAGACTGCAGTACCCAGATACTTTTCAGCATACTTTACATGAGTATTCTTTCAGCAAGTAAGGAATTAGTTACAGATCAAATAAATATTTTATCTTAGTGGGTGCCAGGTCTCTCTAGCTGCTTCAATTTGTTTAGTTGTGGCAATTGTATAGAGGATAAAAGCAGCTGAGTGCACTGCTGTACTTGAATAGATTCCCAACAAACACCAAGGCAAAATTTCAAAAAGGTGGGAAAAGAAACCCCAAACCCACAACCAGAAGAAACCCTACAAGGATGAAATTCAGTGGAACAAGTTACATAGGAGGGCCACCTCACAACCTCTCCTTTTTTATGGGACTGAATTACAAGATGTCTGGAGGACCTGTAATGAACCGGCTACCCTGTCCTCATCTCTTAGCTATCATTTTTAAATAAGTTAGAATATAACTTCTGATATTTATCACTCCCTTCTTTTGCTTCAGTAGTTCTACACTGTAACTCCCTTTTGCTGTGGCTTTGACTTATCCTATGACAACACTGGTTTTTTACCTAATACAGCACTGGTTTACTGCAGTGCATGCTTTTTATTCCTATAGCAACTGACTACTGCTCTGCTTTAAATGGATGAACCTGACTCTTTTTTCCAGACATGTTTCTAAAGGGTTTCCAAACACATGCAAGTATTGCAACGGCTCCCTGGAAAACTTTAGTAATGTCTTTTCTTCCAGTTTATTACCTGCTCCTCCAAGGACGCCGCATCTGTCATGTTATGCAAGCATGCACATATTTCAGCCCACATCCCTTACAACCTATCTTGACTCTGGAATACAGAAATAGTTACATGTACACAGAAGATGCAGATGGAAGAAGATCCGTTGGTGGAAAAGAGCAACCAGAACGCATACGTTATGTCCAACTGAATTAGGCCAACCTGGAGGGGGACACAACATCGACAAACAAAAAGGCCATGTCCAAGAAGCATGTTCAAATGCAGTTAATTGTGTTCACACATCAGGAATGGGATTGAGGGGTGGTGTGTTTGTTTTACAGCTGCCAGAAATTCCCATTGCTGAATCCATACTGCAGCAGCAACCAGAAAATCACTCAAGAGTCTTGCTGTGGTTGTTACGACCATCGCACCACCCTGAAAACAGGACTCACGTGAATATCTAACAATCTCCTGGAAATACTGAACTCATCAATGCATCACTAAATGGATCTTCCTGAAAAACTGTTTCCTAATAGCAAAGACTCTTCCATGTACACTTAGAAATTACAGAGGTAGCTCCTTACATGTGAGGTATTTTGTATACGATTTACGCGAAGTAAAGCCATATTCACTAGTGTTTAACTTCATAAAAAAATTACCCAAAAATCTGAAAGCTATGTTATCAATGCATGTATCAGTAACTTTTCTGAGAAAGCAGCTATTTTTAGGGAAACACGTTCTTCGGCCAAAACAGAGTCCTTGTTTGTATATTTTTTAAAATATGTTCTTTGGCCAATCCCGTCCACTTCTTGTATTTTTTTTTCTTATTTTAAAGTAAACATTAAATTGCTTTATCCTGTTGGAATGAACAGGAAGGATGTTCTCAGCTTTAAATTTACAGGCTTTCGGTTGAGCTTGTATCTCAAAAACCTGCCTTTGCCTGTCCCTTAGACTTCGTATAGCTTCACAATTACACTTTACAGACCCTATTGCTCTCCTCTGCTTGCTCTCTTGAGAAAAGTCTCACTCAAATGTTACGGTAAATCAGTTCTACTGGAAGTAAAGACTTTGTAAAAAACATTTCCAGATGTGTAAAGTAAGTTAGTTCTGCTTACTTATCATTAGAACAGCAGAGAACAAAAAATATTCATCTTGGAAAGCGAGCCTATAGTTTTATTTCCAGTTTTGGAAGGAAAAGACATGACAAGTGGTTTAAATAGTGTAGCCTGTGCACAGGGGCACAAGCAGACCCAAAACCAAAGTCCAAATCCCAATGCTTCATGTCTAACAAAGTTCACAAACAGGGTATGCTACAGCTCCTGCATTTAAGCCCCCTGCCCTAGAGATGACATTGTCATTCTTTTTGTCTGATGTCTCCACTGCAAAATCCCAAGGGAGTTACAGATACCCGTGACACTGTAGCCATTCAGTTCCTTTTCCTATACAAAGGAATATTAGCTCAGCTGCAATGTATGTCACTGCTGCACTCAGCAAAGTCAGATAATTTATAACTTTGATGCCCACCATTGCAAAGCCAGACTTCTAGACCCAATGTTAACTATTGCCTTTTGATACACCACGAAGACTTGTGCCACACACTCCTCCCAGGCAGACACAGTGCTCCCTACCTTGAAATCCTTACAGCATAATGCCCACAGATTCAGCAGATTTAGCACACAACCCTGCTTAAAAAAAAAAAGAGCTGAAAGAACACCCAGTTTATACCACCTTCCTCAAGGTGAGGCATCCTAAGGCAATCCTGCCAGCAATCGCTCTTGCCACTCCTAACTTACTTTCCCCCAGCTATTCAGGCGTGTAGAAGGAGAATATGCACAAGCCTTCAATTTCACAGGCAGAAGCAGAGATCACTATCTACTGAGGTTATCAGCATGCCATGGCAAGGTCCACCTGAAAATATGGGACTACAAGAACATGCCCTGAAACACACAGTCTGAGAGAGAAATAAAATGCTATTGTAGCAGGTATATACACAGATCACAGAGTCACAGAATAAGCTGGGTTGGAAGGGACCCACAAGGATCACCGAGTCCAACTCCTGGCCCTGCACAGCACCATTCCCAAGAGTCACACCATGTGCCCAAGAGTCCTGTCCAAACGCTGCTTCAACTCAGTCAGGCTTGGTGCCGTGATATGAGTTAAAAAAGCAAATTTTAATCAAGAAAACCACTCTTCACTCACTATCAACCACTAAATTTTAGATGCAACGGCCTATCAAAGAACATATAACTTATCAGCCTCCCTCCCCCATTATTTTGTCCTCCTGAACACGGAGAGTTTCAAGAGACTTCCATTCAAATCAATGAACTGGACTAATTTACTTGTCACACAAATTAAAAAAGAAAAACAGGTTTACTTGACAAAAAAACAAAAGCATGTTGCTTAATCAAATCCATACTATATCTCATATCTAAAATAAAGGTGTATTACGCTTCATCATACACCACACCAAATTAAACTGCTTCCCTGACAGAACCGATATCCTGCAGTGTGTGTGCTTTCTATATTAACTGCCTCTTTCAAACGAAAAAAACATCCAACACACCGGTGTAAGTACTCCTTCCTCAATGACTTATTCACAGTATCACGGCAAACTATTAGGCTATGAAATCAGTAAAAACACAGATTTATTTAATAATGCCATTTCTTCATTTTGACACACTTTTAACTACTCACGGCCCATATTTGTCATATAACCCTCCCCCCAGTTTTCAGGTATTTTTCGCAGGCATTACTCTGCAAAGTCTTAGTAGAAAAGGGCTGCTCAGCATCCTGGAGCACCCGAGGACCTCGTAAGTACCAGAGTTCTGTCTGACAAAACCCACAGGAGTAGAGGCATCTCCCACATTAGAGCTATGGGCAAGCAGGAGGAGGATAAATGTACCAGGTTCACCCAGGCCTTCATGTCCAACGCTGGCCTGAAGCTCTGGCTCCCAGGTCCCTATCTTGCCCCAGGCCCTTTATATTCCCTCTCACACATATTTATATGACAGCTCCTCTGCGAACCCCGCCACCGAAGGGCAGCGCTACAAACTGCGGGGTTCCCCCTCCCCAAAACCTGTGCACCTTTTCCCCACCTCCTCCAAAACAGCAAGCTTGTTACAGCCACATCACGTCCCCCGTCCCCTCTGCCCCCAAGCCCGCAGCCACTCACCCTGCAGCGCCCTTGACCCCATCCCACCATCAGGCTCCTCTTCCCCAAAGCACCCCCCAAAAACCGGTGTCCCCTCGGGCACCCCCTGCCCAGCGCCCCCGGCCGCACCTCACGGTCCTTGAGGCCCAGCAGCAGCACCTCCTCCATGAGGGTGAGCCGCGTTTCCTTAGAATCGCCCTTCTCGTCGTCGCCGGACTCGTCCCGGCGCCCTTCATCCTCGGGGCCACCGCCGGCGCCCCGCTCCTTA
>VZTA01010809.1:766-24055 GCA_013398855.1 Mohoua ochrocephala
GTGGTCAAGAAGGCCAATGGCATCCTGGCCTGTATCGTGAATAGTGTGGCCAGCAGGACCAGAGAAGTCATTCTTCCCCTCTACTCAGCACTGGCGAGGCCGCACCTTGAGTGCTGTGTCCAGTTCTGAGCCCCCCAACTTAGGAAGGATGTTGAGATGCTTGAACACATCTAGAAAAGGGCAACAAGACTGGTGAAGGGTCTGGACAACAAGCCCTGTGAAAAGTGGCTGAGGGAGCTGCAGTTGTTTAGCCTGGAGAAAAGAAGGCTCAGGAGTGGCCTTATCACTCTCTACAGCTACATGAAAGGTGCTTGTAGTCAGGTGGGGGTCGGTCTCTTCTCCCGGGCAACCACTG
Organism: Mohoua ochrocephala; assembly: GCA_013398855.1. Lineage (NCBI taxonomy): Eukaryota > Metazoa > Chordata > Aves > Passeriformes > Acanthizidae > Mohoua > Mohoua ochrocephala. The sequence continues at coordinate 1,122 of VZTA01010809.1, forward strand.
ACAGAATGAGAGGATAAAGTCTTAAGCTGTGCCAAGGGAAGTTTAGGTTGGACATTAGGAAAAAATTCTTCACTGAAAGAGTGATTGGGCACTGGAATTGTCTGCCCAGGGAGGTGGTGGAGTCACTGTCCCTGGCGGTGTTTAAAAAAAGACTGGATGAGGTACTCAGTGACATGGTTTAGTTAATAAGGTGATTTTGGGTCACAGGTTAGACTTGATGATCTCAAAGGTCTTTTCCAACCTAGTTAATTCCATGATTCTGTGATCTCTTGGGGTGGATTAGAGTGAAATGACATTGAATGACCAGTGTTTATGTATTTTTTTTATATGTATGTATGTATGTATGTATGTATGTATGTGTGTGTATATATATACATAGTGTATTTTATAAGAATTTGGCTGCAGTCAAAAGGAGGTATGTAGCCGGTTTGGTTATTATCTACAGTAATATTAGAGCATAAAAATAACACTCAAGAAAATGTGTAAGGGAAAGTAAGAGAAAGAAAGGATAACAGTTTAAAAATATTACTACTCATGGATTCAGCAACAAGATTTGATTGTTGCAATTTTGATGTCCATTAGTCAAAGTGATGGTCGCTGTCTTGATGTGTTGGGGGTGGAGGAAAGCCCACAAAACACAAGGTTCAATGGGTTAATATATGCTCAGGCTAGGTGGGAATGCCCAGGTACCTCCCCTGTGGGGGAAATTTTACACTGTGTGTCGCAACACTGTGGATCACATGCAGTCCTCTGGTGGAAGGCCCCAGAAATGAGTCTGGGGGCACTTCAGGGGTCTTTGACAGTTTATGACACTTTCTAAGATATGACAGTTGTCTCTCAGGTCAGTGTAGTTGAGCCAGTAATACCCACTCAGAAAGGATGAATGCCTTCAGGCTTACATGTCTCACTATCTCCCTTGGGGGGAAGTTTTACATCTGAGGCAGTTGTGTAAGGGAGGACACTGCCATGACAAAAAGCACTATTTGGCCTTGCAGGATCTGCTTCTTATCGCCCTGTTCCCTTATCTGGCTCAGATTCTTAATAAACAAAGGTGCGTTTGTCATGGTCATCCTCTGGTGCTCATTCCCTCTGCACCTGGGCTGTTACCATGCACATCGTCAGCAAAGTACCCACTGCCTCCACAAATGGTCGATTGTTTTGAGTCATTCACCATTAACATTTTAGTCTCTCACACTACCCTTCTTAAACTTCATATGATTGGTGATTGCCCAGCCCTCTAATATGTCCAGGTTTCTCTGCAGGGCTTCTCTGCCTTCCAGGGAATCAGCAGCTCCTCCCAATTTTGCATCATCTGCAAACTTAGTATCCTGTCAAGTCCTGCACCCAAGCCCTTTACCAAGACGCTGAAGATCACAGGGCCAAAGATGGAGCCCTGTGGAACCCCTCTATTGACCATTCACCAGCCTGATGTCAACCTATTCAGCATAGCTCCTTGTGCCCAACCTGTGAGCCAGTTGTTCACCCATTGCATGATGACGAGTTTATCCAGCTGTGGAATGGGCATTTTGTCCAGAAGAATGTGGCGAGAGGTAGTATCAAAAACTTTATTGAAATCCAAAAAGATTACATCAACAAGCAAAGCCACATAGTGAATAACAGTTAGAACTATATAATCGTACTAAGATTATTAATGTCATCTAACCAGAATAAGCAATAACAATTAACACTCTATATTTAGAATTGCAATTTTTTATGGTAAGATGGACTACTGTAAATACTACTGCAAGACTCAAGATCCATCATGCAGTTGATATTAACATCCCCAACTTACACGTGCAGTATTCTGGTTTAAGTAGGAAACAAAGGGCAACAGAAAATTCATTTGAAGTAGGACTTTCAGTTTGCCCATTGCATTCACAGTTTCAGACAGTGCGAATCAGATTTTACTGGTTATGGTTACACAACAGCGTCTTCCCCAACTTTGTGCTGTCACTTCCAACGCAAATGAACCACTTCAGCAAGTCAAATAACCTCTCCCAAACCAGCACTGTTAAACAGAAGAGGTGAGAAAAAGCCTAGAACAGGAAAAAGTGGAGGATATTTATACTTCTGTGTTGCAGTTATTCAGCGAGGTACATCTAAGGCTGTGCATCCTACAGAAGGGATAGCCCTACATTTCTCTTAGACTGCAACTACATGCTGCCATTGCCATTTTTAAGACAGCACAACTGTTTCTGTGGCTCCCTGGTGAGCCAGGCAACTATTTAATCTGAGAACAGACCTGACCAGATACAGATGTCAACTGGATGAATTCCCTGAGCTTTTGATGCCCACCTTTTTGATACAAGGTTTATTTCTAACACAGTGCAGAAAATAGACAATAAAATCCCATCATGTTAGACCAACTATCTTTTAATGAATACTGAAAAAAATCCATTTATAAAAGCTCCATAAGTAAATCCTTTATACTCAACTGATTTCTAAGCAAACACTAGCTTAACCTGTTTATAAATTACATCCTTATGCCTCCTTTTTCCTTTTAATTTGACAATGGTTTATGCAACTGACTTCCCAGGGAAAGCAGATTAATAATTGGCACATATAGAACATTCTTTTGCCATAATTTTCAACACAAACTGTTATGAGAAAAGATACATTTACCTTCTGAAAAAGGACCCACTTGTTCTTTCTAACAGGAAAGACAGAAAATGAGGGAAAACACCAGAGCAAATAAGAATACAGCTCTGTACCCTACAATACATATCCAGGTGACATGCAGTCATCTTTCAATGATTAAGACTTTTCACCAACAACACTATGTTAACTTAAGAATCCACTTCAGTCAAAGGATAACTTGCATCTGTAAAGGTAGACACCACCATCAAAAATAAGAACTAGGAGACCTCCTTTGTCTATTAAACCATAATAAGTTACATCAACTGCTATACAAAGTTCATCTCTTCACAAACCTAAGCAAGCAGAAAATTACCGATGTCAATCGATGGCAGAAGAGCATCCAACACTTGTAAAATCTCTTCGTCTATCTGGAAAATAAACTTTTCACATCCACGATCGTATAGAATATTTTACAGATAAACATATAATGAGTCAGAGGACTGTTCATTGTTGTCTTACGTTGTGTGAATGTTTCTAAAAGACTGGTTTTTTTCTATGACACAAAGAACAGAAGACTTTACAACTCCCATGACATTGGCAGAACATGTATGCAGGCTTAGTTTAAAAGAAAATGGACTTTCCTTGACAATATTCTCCACAGCATTCTGTTAAAAAGAGCATTCTCTGGAGAAACAACAGTGGAGAGAGGAATTCCACAAATTTGTAAGTATACATTGCATGTCACTTCAGCCCAAAAAGAGGAGAAAATTTAGAGAAATATATGTAGGTGGTCTTACAGAGTAGGATGACTAGAAACTGAGCTATGCTGTCTTGACACATGCTTGCATTTCTCCCACTGGGCCTCTGTCAAACACACGTGAAGAAAGGAATGCACAGTTCAGCCTTTTATCTTAGAAAAGTTGAGGAACACCTTCTGCATTGCTTAAATATTACTGCTGCCTTAGAACTTCTTTTTATGTGGGAAAACATGACTGAACAACCAGGTGTTTTTATCCGCCTCTTCCAGATTTCTTTTTACTGGAAATATTTGCTTTTCTTTATGTTAAAGCTCTTTTGAAATAAATAATGGTTTCAACCTGACAGTGAGTATTCTCTCCTTACTACCTTACCTAAATTTCTTAAGTCTTGATTACTTCGTATTATTTAATTTTGTATCTACATATTTTTACTTCTTGATCAGATTTGAAAATTTGACTTTCTGAAAAGCTCATATTCAACTTTATACATTGCACACTTTTGCATGAATGCACTGATGTTCTGACTGGGTTCTTTCTTGAATTAAACAAAGGAACAAGAACGATGCGTAACTAAAAAAGACGTAAAAATTTGCATTTAGCAATTGTTCATTTAGCTAATTCAGCACTCTTATTTAAAAGGAAAATTGAAGCATAAGCTATACACAGAAATCGTAGCTTATTAAATTGTTCAGTAGTTTCTGAAGCCAGTGGCAAAGTACTTAGCAAACCTAATACTGAATTACAATTATTTTGGGGTTTTTAAAATTAAAATATTCATAATCCATATTTAAATGACCTAATTATTTTAAAACATATTATTCCATCATTTTTGTGAAATATTTGCCACAAAAATATGTTTTTGTACTACTTTGCAATCAGAATCATCTCAAGGCAAGCAGCACACATGAATCTTTGTTAAATCTATTTTTAAATATAAAATTAGCTACTTGATGCATGCTTGAAATTAAAACTACAAAATACACATTTAACTCTAAAAATCTAAGAAGAAGCTGCATGCAAATACTCATAAACAAATTGAATTGCATCTCCTTTTTAACAGGGTACATACAGCATAGAATGCTATTCTACAATAAGCTCTTAAAACCTATAAAAATATATTAAATTATGTATAAAATACCAAAGTATCAACCTTATCTCAACCATATATAAGAAAAGAGAAAACAACTTACGGGTAGGATTCTGAAAGCTGCTGAGCTATTTTGTAAGCTGTGGGATCCCTGTCTAGTGCATACACAGTGATGTCGCTGGCTTTCTCTAAAAGAGCTGTTGTGTGGCCTCCGGCTCCAAACGTCATATCGAGGAAGTGCTGTTGAGTGAAAACACAAACACCTTTTACCTTAGAGCAGTGATAAACTGATGGTTTTTTAAACTTATTTTGATGATCTCCCTCATATACTAGAACATACCACTGCCTTTTTGGAAATATTTTTGTATTTTGCGCAGAATTGCAATTATGTCGGAATAATCTTTTACCAAAAAAAAAAACCAACAACAAAAAAAAAAACAAACAAAAAACAAACACCCACAAACAAACAAATAAAACCACCAAACCAAACAATACCAAAACAAAAATAAAGCCTTCTATCTCATATTTGGGAAGGGTGATTGTGACATCAAGCTTCATTCTGAGATAAAGTGACTGGAAAAGGCTGCTAACTCCCAGCCACATCATGGAGGAGAATGTCTGGAGCAAACAGTTTGCCTGCAAAGACAGGAGACTAAGGAACTGGTGAGCAGGTTCCAACTGGTCCCAGCTCGAGAAAGAAAGGAAGAGGAAAGGCAGCTGAGATAAGGCTCTGGAAAGGTGAACACTGCTCTCCTGACAGCTCTGCAGTTTCTGTAGATTCATTCTAGAGAGGTTTCTATAGTCAGTGTCCATATGACCCATAGGCTGACCAGGAGGTTTTGTTCCTGAGACCTTCCTGTGACTTGGGACACAGTCAGCCACCTTGAACCAAGACAGGTTGGGTTATGGAAGCCTAAGAGGAGAAAATTAGTAGAACTTAATGCTGTTTTAAGTCTTCTTTCACCTATAAAAGAGCAGTAGTGTTTCTAGAAGCTGCCATATGCCCCTTCTTCCTTTGGCCTAACAACACCGGTACTTGACTGATTAAAAGTCAGGAACTATTTCTGTTGACAGAAATAACTGGCTCATCACTTAGCAATGCAGTAGTTGTAGGACTGCAACCCCACCTAGGAAATATTTTCTTTTCAAATTACTAGGTATCTATAATTCTATAGTCTAGGGAAAGCATACTGCAGCACAGAAAGAAGAAGATTTTTATTGATTTTATGACAATGTATCTAAACCAAAGTAGAAATGTGACTTACTCTCTCCACCTTGGTATTCCCATAAGTCTTTTCTCTCAGCTGATTGAACTGACCTCTGTTGACTGGGGGAAACTCAAGCTAATCTACAAAAACGAATTCTCCATATAGTTCAATATTAATATCTGCATGGGGTTTTTTCCCCACTTCTCAAATTATTTTTTATGTGAAACAGGTTTTGAAGACTACTTATCAGCTACAATCATATTAAATAGAAATTAATATGACCTAAAGTTATTCTCACAAATTATACACCCCAAGGCTAAGCACATTTTAAGTGAAATTTTCCAATTTAACTCTTGAAAGAACTAACATTCAACCATAAATTCCTTTGGATAAGAAGAGAAATTCAAAGGCAATGAAGACCCAAACATTTTTCCAGAAACATTTTTTAGAAAACATAAAGACTTCTATATGGAAATCCCATAATAATAATAATATTGTGATAATATTTATGAGACTAACAATATAACTCTACCATGGCTAAAAGTAAGGGCAAATTATGATCTTTTAAGATCCTTAGGCTGCATTATTTAACACAATTTTTTGTGCTATGATATCATATTTCCTAAGCTTACGCTCTAGAGGCAAAAATTTCCTACAATATTTTACAAAGTTAATGAAGGAAGCAAAATTTAGTTGGGTGTTTACCCAATATTAAATTGCATCACTCATATGAAGAAATAAAACACTGACCCAGAATTTTTTGTAAGCAGCGTCTATAAGATAAAACTACGTTACAGAGGACATACCATCCATACTATATAAATGCTCCCACAATCTATTTAAGCATTCTGATTTATCTTCTACCATAACAAAAACAAAAGTATATTCATTGAAACCAATTTATAAACACAAAACTGAAACAGTTAAAAAATGTGGTTGTTTCTTTAACACAACTGAACATAAGAATTTAGCTAGATTTTGAATACACTTGCATATCCTAAAAATTCCAAGCATTTTCTCTGTAAGCTCTCACATACCACTAAGATTCAGAGACGCTCTCTTATGACAAAGGTTCCAATCAGTTTGGGCTTTTCTTGCACTGTACTGTTACTTCTACTACACCCGTAAAAATCCAGTACTGGCTATTGAGAGGGATACTAAACTAATTAGCTACTTTCTTATTATCTCTCTTCAATGAAAATTATTAATATAAAAATGTAATTGTTAACTCTGCATTTAGCTTAGAAAATTGCAAAAATGAACATGAGTTCTAGAAAATATACAAATTCTCTTCAATTACTTTAAAAATTTCCAAAGTATATCTGATATGCTTTGATTTCCACTCAAGTTATTTCCATTTAATCCTTACCAGAAGTAATGTACATAAGCAATAAAGAGACCTCTAACTTTTATATTCTAGTTCTGTAAGGAAATCCATTTAGAAAAATCCCTTTAGAAATATGTGGAGGAACAACAGAAAATTAAAACCACCTTTTCATTTTTTTGCATAGGATTAACCCACTCAGAAATGCACTCAAAAAACTTAGTCACAACAGTCCCAAGTGCCATTTAGGATTGCACTTATTCTGCAGCAACACATTACAATCAAAACCAATCTAAATTACATCATAATTCCTCTTGGGAAAAAAAAAAAGTTTAATCAGCATGAGTCACTTCTTCATGGTTAGGTTTGGTTGTTTTGTTTTGTTTAAAAAAACAAACAAATGCTCTTATTCTTTATCATAGCTAGAAAACTAGGATGAAAATTTTCAAAGATGTCAATATTGTCTTTCCTAAAACAGACTACAGTGTTGGCAGGAAGAGCCATGGAAGGTATAGGAAGTGTCAGAAGAGCTACTTCTATCTTTAAAATAAAATACTTTGGAATAATAATTTTATTCCACTTAAACTCACTAGTAATATGAATTTCCAGGAAATAGTCTTTTCCCACTAATATGTTCAACTACTTGTTTATTTCTTGCATGCCTGTTTGTCTTCTAAACATCTAACTCTTCTTTGGTCATCTCTAGAAAGTATTGAACAGACTTGATCCTTCTTTCACCAACACTTCTATACTACAGAGAAAAGTCCTTTGTTTCATCACGTTTGAACAGCAGAATATGAAAAGATAAATTAGGTACCTTTTTGGCCAAATCTCCAGACAATTTTGCTTTTTTAAGCAATATGTAATACTGGAGTTTTTTTCCAGATGAATTTTTGAAGCTCTTATAGCTCATTCAAGAATACTTACATTTTGTTTAACAGTCTCACCTTTCCTCACAAACATCTGCTTCTGCTTTCATTCATTTTAAATTTGATAAACTTTAGCTTGACGAGCCCTTTATACATGCTGAATATTAATGAACCATATAGAAGATCTTGAAAATAAACCAAAAATAAATACTAGCAATGCAAAGTAGAAAAGAGAAAGGATAGGGGTCATGGTACCATGACGTAGTGACAAACTCTTAATATTGTGACAGCATTGCAAAGCTTTACTTAAGAATCCCTGCAAGCACCTAACTGTGAATGAACCCACGCTCACTGAATTCCACAGCCCTTTCTGAAAGAACCAACAAAAATCAACCAAACCTTTAAGCAACACTAGGCATGATCTTTTACCCGAGAGCACGAGATACAAGAGGATACAGCTCTGATTCAATCCACATCCAATTTCTCATAATCTAGCCGTTCCACTCAAAAGCCACCCTTTGCATCTAGAACCTAGAAAAACCACCTATCACCTTAAGTTATCAAAGAGAATGGTTATGATATTAACATGACCATTTTCGAGCATTGATCAGATTTGAAATTAATCACTATAATATCCTGCTTCATAATATGCTTCTTATATATTCCATCCATCTTTCATGCCTGAAATAAAAGATGCTTCATTTTTTTCTTCCTCTTTCTCTCTTGCCTACTAGTTTTTAATCAAATAAAATTAAATGACATTTTATCCTCCTGGTCCTATAAATACTGGAAAAGATTATTACATGAATTTCTCCTGCAGTGACTCACCATTCCATTGCTAAGTTATGATAGTCCCATCAGAGTCCCCTTGGGAATTTTATAATCAGTTTGTGCCTGTACATTTTAGAAACCATTTGGCTCTTTCATGACATACAGATAGCAACAAACAAAAATTTCACGGCTTTCATTTTACAACTAGCTCTAGTATAGTTATAGAGATACAAAGAGTTTGAGTTCACCATTTTACTATACAAGACTTTTTACTGAAAAGCCCTAATAAGAAATACCTTTTAAGCATTTCATTTCACTATGACTGATCTATAATTCCCCTAATGATTATGTTCCACCTGTAATAAAGTTTACTCCACAATACTTAATAGCCTTTGTGATTATTTTTCCTTTGCTGTGTAACGAAATGAGATTGCAGAACTTACACAAAATTGAAACTCACACATGACATACATAAATTGAAACTACATAACACTTATTTTAAAAAACTTACTATTTCAGTATTTTCCACTCTCCTCTTTCTTTCCTTTTTAAAGGCAAGAACTTTATACCCTTTTTAAAGTAACTTGATCCTTTGGACGTACAACTTTATTTTTCCCTACTAACCTTAATTATTTCAAGCACTCCATCAGAAGATCTTTCAAAAAATGTTTTTTCTTCCTCTCATAACCCTGACCTTGTCTGAAAGAGGACTTCAACATATTGGACAACATCTCAAAGAGACTTTGGTAAATTGTACAAAATATCTAAGACATACTGAGTTAGAATATAGGACATGAAGTCTTATGCCAAACAATCTTCTATCCTGGGTATCAGTACTTCATGAGCAGTCCCTCTCTTTTCCATTGCTGACCATGTGACAAACTACTGCTGGTTATCTTTTTGTCTAGACAAATTGTCTCACCTTGTTCACACTTACACGATACCAACAGATCATTAATACATTATGATAAACTAGCACACATAAGGCATTTTCCACAGCTCTGTCCAACAGATAACATTAATTTCTTTTTAAAACAGAAAGCCTGTTATTCCCCAGAAAGTGACCTTGCACTGCATAATTATTTATTCAATCCTCAGTCCTGTTTATCCACTTTTTCTATTAAAGAAAAAAAAAAAAAAATCTATATTGACAATGACCATCTTGCCTGCTTTCAGCAAGTATAATCACCTAAACCACCTTACCTCCTAGTTCTCTGATTAAAAATAAAGTAAATAAAAATCAACCTCAAAACAACCTTCCTGGGAAAATGCCATTCCTTTCTCCAGTCCTGTTTTGAACTTCAATGATTTTAACACACAATCACAGAAGAGACAACTGTATAACTATTCCTCTCTGATACTCTTATATCCTGTTGTTGACATTTGTCCTCTTTTTGTCTAAAGAAATGTTTCATTGAATGGCAGCCATTCAAGTATAGTGAGTAGAAGATTTTGCAGTACTCCTCCCAAATTAAATGCTCATAAGAATCATCAAATTTAGAAGGTAATGAAGATAGCTATCATGTCATGGAAAGACAAACTGACACTACATAAACTATAGTGCATGACCCCTATATAATGTAAAACTCATTAAATTTTGCCATTTGCAGTATTATGTATCAAAATCAGTCCAGATGTAGTTTTCAGAGGAAAACGTTACTCAAAGTTTACTTAATAGCCAAAAAAAGGAAAAAGAATCCTACCTAATCAGTTACCTCTTTTACCTAATGGGAAAGACATACTTCCTGAGGTGCAAAAAACCAAGTAATGCTGTTTTCAGAATAGAAAACAATATGAATGATAAGTTTAAAATATGAGCAGAAGAATAGAAAACAATATGAATGCCAAGTTTAAAATATGAGCAGAAGAAAAATTAACTTGCAAAAACTACACACTTTGCCAGTACCATATCAATACTATATATGACTATAACATTTTAACAGTGATACATGCCTGATGGAGGACTTTCCACCCAAAACTGGGCTTCACAAATTATAAACTAGAATCACAGAACATTCCTGTGGGAGAAAGGAAATATATCCACAAACCCTGCTGCAACAGCTAGGAACACAGCCCCAGTACCTCACCATCCATGTTTCATCTTCCAGAAGAAAAAACAAGAGTTACAAAGAATGACAATTATGAAATTAGTACATTTTCAGTTTTATCAATTATTAGAGTATTTCCAAGAAACTTGTATAACATATTTGTTTTGAAAATGGCACTCTTTCCACTTTTTACAGGCTTGGAAAAAAACCCAAAAAATAGAATACCAATTTATTTAAAATACACCACAGAGAAAAGTAGCACCCAACCTATGCTGCCTAACTTTTTAGCTCTCTAGAAGAAAAGGTAACACCTGGAAATTGGTGCCTGAAGAAAGAAAAATAAAATGGAGACTCTTTCATGCAATTGACATTCATGCAAATGTCAAAGTAACAACATTTTTTCTTGGAGTGTTATTATACTGAATAGTCTAACAAAAGTAAGTTCACAAAAATGAATGGTTACATGATGAGAGCAATGGTTACATGATGAGTGAAACAGGTTCTGTAATATTTCTGTAATATTAAAGCCACCTTGAACTAGTGTATTCCAAGCCAATCAAAGCTTAGGTCACAGTGCTTCTCTCTGCTTTTACTGATCCTTCTCAGTGGGATGACAAGACAACATTTTTCCCAATAATAGATTTTTCATACTTGAAATGAGAGCTAGCATTTGCTTGTAAATGCAAAGGTGGTCAAACTACTAGGATGTTTGTTAAGGCTAACAACAAATATTTATTATTGCATTGCCAGGCACTGTTGGTCTGTATCAAAGTACTTACTCTTATTTTATTTATATCTATTCCATCTCTTTGTGGGAAAAAAATCCTGAGAACAGAAAAGTAATATAAACAAAATAATCAAAACATTGAAAGATGCTTTTTTTTTTGCTATTTCATTCTTCTGGTGTTTCTATGATGAGTCATGTTCTCTAAACTTGCTGTCTGAATTTCCTCGTTATTCACAATAGAAATTGTTCATTGTCACAACACAATTTGTTTTCCACTCTGCTCTATTTTTCAAATATCAACTCTAAGAGCAATGAAATATATCTCACCTCTTGTACAAACACCTTGAATTTTCTACAGCTTACTATTTTAAGACAGTCAACTATTTAATATACACTAAGTAGAACAAGCTGAATTGAAGTGGGGAGCAGTGACAACAAATTCTACAGGAATCTTTTTCTAGCAGTGATTTTTTCTTTTTCCAAGAAATAGTTGATCTGCTTTATCCTTTTATTACCACATCCTTCACAACTAATCACTGCAAAGGTATGAGTAGAGACATTTTAAAATAGTTACTATTGTCAGTGTTTCTTGAACAAAGCACACAGACTATTGTTTGGGCACATATTTTAAAGTCTGCTTTAGCTCCTCAGGATTTTATTCTCCTTCTGCAAAGCTCAAAATTGAAAATTAATGTTCAGTGCTGGCCTTTGTTAAAACCAACCTCACTGAACCTATAGTTTCAATAAACACAGAGAGAAAATTAATCAGAAGGACAAATGAAATCTATAATCTTTTCCCCCTAAGAGGAACGAAAAATACATCCAAACTTCAACTTATTTTCTTCCAATCGTCTAAATACAGGGATTCTACTAAAAAACAACAGGAATCAGAACTTATACTACAGGGAACCACCAAATAGACTTCCAATACTATTCCAGCCAACAGGCTGGACTTACAATACCCAAAATCCTAAATAGGCATCTGGTAGGAGACAGTGGCAAACACTAAGACAATCTTCCCAAAACTACAGCTCACTCCACAACCAGTCTCCACACAGAATTACAAATGTTAAGACTGGTATGCATGGAGAACAAAGGGAAACCTCCAGGAGCAAATACACCAGTTCTCACTCCACCAGACTATCAATAAGAACACAGCTAGTGCACGAATAAAGTCACACACATATACGAAATCTTACTAGCAGGAAGAACTGCCATTTAAAAAAGTGAGTGCTTAAAAAACCAAACTTATCAACCTAGAACTGTTCTGATTTGCTCCCTCCTTCTTCCCAGCTAGCAGTAGTAATTAATGACAATAAATAATATGCCTCATGATATTCCGACTAGTTTTCTGAATTTCAAGAGAAGACCAATTACAACTTCAGTGGATGAGCAAAGGTTTTTCATCCTAAAATGCCTCTAGTCTATATGGCAGAAAATGGGAAAAAATGTTCTGTTGTTTTGAAATCCATAACACTTACCCAAATTAAGTTACCAACATTTCATTCAGGCCTTTCTAACAGCTATTCTGACATTCGTTGGGATACAGCCAAAAGGTACAATAATTTGTATATTGTTGAGGTTTTTCTTCAATTCCACTTCTTTATTACTTCATCAAAATGCTTTGAATTTACCATGATGCACCTTAAAAAACAGGAATCTATGGAGATATTGAAGTGCTTTAATTTTAAGATAAATGTCCAAGTGGACAGAGAAACAAAAATGTTTTCAGAAAAAAACTTCCCATGTTGCAACATGCAGCAACATACTACATGATAATTTTAGGAACAGAAAAATATTATTATTTTCTTTTTTAATACTATTTTTAATGCACAAGAAGATTTTTTATATATATATATAGTTCAGTTCAGTACATGCATACCAATGAACACTAAAAAAATGGTGCTCAGTAACTTTAAATACTATGTAATGATACAACTAGCTTTCTACACCAACAAAGAAAAAGTAGACTAATCCATTTTGTCCAAATTAACTTACACTCTCCAAAAACTGAAGTTAATGCTTTTCCCTAACACTAAGCTGTATATTTATGCATCATATGCTGTACAATGAAAATTAATTCAGGCTGCAGAAGCTGGACAACCAAGCACCATGGAGCTCTAAAACTTATTTCACCTCACTGCCTTAACATGGCAAGGTGTTAGTTCCACATGACAGAAGAAATGAGTGTTAATGTCTTCACAAATGAGTCGATCTGAAAGGACCAATTGAGCCCTGGAAGAGCACGTGTGGGGGTCTTTATGAACTTCAAGCTGAGCAAGTTTGTTGCAGAGCCCAGCACAGAGAATTTCTGAACTTTAGGGGAAAAGTGCACTGGCTCAATAGACTTATGAATATTAACTTCTCTGCCCAGTGTGGGCTGAAAGCTCATTTTAATGGTCATACAATGCATGATGTGGGGAGGATACATGTTCAAGTAGGAATATCTATCTGGTAGGTGGTTTGGGAAGGTTTCACCTTCCTAGTCCCTCAGCCAATGAGGAAAGGAGGAGGGCAACACGCGGCCGTGAGTTTAGGATAAAAGGAGGCTGCATCCTCCAAAACCTCGAGAGAGATCCCACAGCGTTACAGCCTAGTGGATTCTCTCTCTTTATCCAAATAAAGTTGATTCTTGCAGGACTCCTCTGTCTCCTTTGTGGACGCTGGCCTTTCATGGTGTGATTTGACACACACACACAAGTCAGTTAAGCTATTTCTCGGACCAATGTGATTTAAAGCATTCTCACACTACCAAAACCACATACCTGCTACAGAAAATGTTTTTTAATTAACAGAAAATGTAATTTTTCTGAGATGATGTTATGCTCTAATGTAGATGTTTTCATAAAAAACTGAATGAAAGGAAAAAACCTGTTCCGTAGAAAAGTATTTTTAAAAAAAGCAGAAGTGTCAGGTATTTTCACCCTAATATCTGATCTAAACCTCATTTGTTGCTGAAACTGTTCACCAATAAAATAAACAGTACATTTCTCCTACCCTCTTTCTCCAGGTCACCTCCAAGGCATGCACAATTCAAGCCTACAACCAAGATTTCCACAAACTGTTGATTTTGAATCAAATTATGTCAGTGTAGATTATCCCCCGGAGCTCTCTAACACGACAAACATGTTAAAAGTATTATTTAGATATGCTGAAAACAGTAATTGGAAAGGCAAGTTTTTTACATTGAAGAAAAAAAATTCTCCTTAACATTTACTAGGTATTCAACATTTGCATGTCTCACAGCACTATATATGCACTACATATCATTCTGTCAATAATTTCCCACTAAAGCAGACAATCATCATTTCATCTTCTTTCCTATATGGACTGTGAGCTTTATTAAAGAAATTTTACTATCCGTTCTTGCAAAGTACAGCAAAACATATGAGTCTAAAAGATATTATGTGAGATATATGCAGAGGATCTTTGTTCTGCAGCTCATCCATCACTTTTGAAGCCACGTGTTTTGGAGCAGTTTGGACAGATCATGACCAAATATACCAGAAAAGATAAAAAAACAACTTAGGACTGTCTTTTCTTAATACATGTTCTGAACAACAGTCCAGAAAATCATAGTAACCAACAGGAAGCTAAATTTTAATTGTGTAATACTTTCAAAGGTACTTTGAAGGTATAACTTTGTCAGAGATAAAAAGGAAATAATTCCAAATCTCCTTACATAGAATCTATTTCAGGCATCATTTTGCATTTTAAGTTGCTTACAATTATTTCTGAACAAACTATGATGGTCATGTGCAGCAAATAAAAGAATGTAGTACAAAAGGAACTTTGAACCATTCCCCTTAGGTCGCTGTAAACATATTTATAGAAGAATAAAAATTAAAATCACCTCTTTAAAAACCTATGTAAATGAACATTTACAAACAAACAAACAAAAAAAAACCAAACAAACAAACAAACAAACAAAAAAACCACCAAAACCAAACCCCAAACCTATTAATTGCAGTGCCAGTGCAAAGTCACACACAGGTAAAGTCACTTACACCAGCTCAGTTACACAGAACAATCCAAAAGGTCGGTGTTGACTTTGGAACATCTTATTATGGTAACAAACAATCTATTTAAAAGAGACTAATGGAAGTAGGATCACTTTTCATCTGAAAGACATATGGAGTCTTTTTTCTGTCAACTGAAGTTCATGGCTGGACTCAGCTTACAACTCTGATCAGACTAACATGCTTAAAACCCTACAGTACGTAGAAATCTCACAAATATTCTCCCACCAACAGCTAAAAATTATCTTCATAACATTATAAATAATACTTATTGATAGCAGTCCTTTCTTCTAATTGTACTTTTTTAGGAAAATAACAATGCAAATATTTTGAGCATACCAGAGTAATGAAATAAAACCCCAACCAATTTTAAAAAACAAACCAATCACAAACAAACAAACAAAAAAACCCAACCAAAACCCATTACCCTCTCCAGAAGAATAAAATCTCCTTGAAAAATTATGTATTTTTATTGTTCATCTTTGGCTGAAGTGTAAATCCAAGATCGTGAGTTGTACAAAGTTACCAATTCAATTACACTATGAATGAAAGTTGGTGTTAAGAGTAATTTACCCCCAATATCAAAAAAATCTACTTATCCAAACATTTTAAACAGTTTTCTCTTAGTAATATTATTTCACTTAACATTCTCTACCATGGCTATTAAAAAAAAAAAATCAAAAAACCACAACAGATTTTCAAATAAATTTCAAATACCTTATTCTTCTACAAGAGAAAGTCAAAAGGCAGTCATCTGGGAATAATCTCCAATTTGGTTTTAACATCATTCACGCAATAAGTTTATTAACTGTTTTTCCAGTAACCAACTCAGCAAATTCTCTTCTCTCCATTTTTATCTACTTAATTTCATTCTTTGTAACTCATATGTGAACATACTAAAAATAGGCTTCTGAATCTCACTATCCAAAGATGAAAGTTTTAATTACACATGCAGAAACTCAAGGTAACATGGCACTTGTCATCTTTTTGGAAATGTTAGCCCCCAAACAACATGAAGTACTATGTTTTCTTTGAAGTATGCAACAGAAGTCCCATTTCATAAGAAATTTATCATGTAATTGAAGTCTTTGTCATAGTATGAATTCAGAAAGGACCACGATGTTTGTCCTTGGCAATACCAAGTATAAAATGGCAAGGGAAGAAGAGACACTGCTACCAAGAATGCAGGTTACATTAGTCCTCTTTTGAAAAAATTAATACAACATTTTTGGACCATGGTAGAATTCAGGCATATATTTATGAAATACCAAAAAATATTTTCAAATACTTGAATTTTTTATTTTACATTAAAATACCTCAAAATAATTTACGATGACTTTAAATAATTTTTTTTTTGCAATTTTATAGTATATTTTACAGCAATTGTTTGCCATATTGTGAGAAAAACCTATGACTACTCATAAAGTAACTCTCTAACTGTAGCTAAACACAGTCACACTCTAAAACAAGTAGCAACATAGTTCATTTTTCAGTATTTAGAAATTCAGTGCTGCTAAACTTCATTGACACAGAGAAGATTTAATGACCTCCAATACACTGTAACTGGAGATGCTCATATTCTCATCTAGTATGCAGATACAATACACTAATACATAATTAAAGAACAGGCAGTTACTGATTTATATTTATGTGAGATCAGCTTTACAAAAAGGAACATACTTCAGACTCGCAGGCAATTAAAACCAGATTAATTTCCTACCACCAATATGAGTTCAAACTCCTAGTGAGAACAGCATGACTTGTAATTCACTTTTATACTCTTTATTACATTAATATAGCAATCAAAACACAATACAGACCCTGAGAAAAATTGTCATTCACCACTGACAAAAATAATGAGCATAAAAACCTTGTAGAACTATACAGTTTTCATATAATCTATTGATTAGAGAAGGTACCTACTTGGCCCTTCAGAGCATAAAATCGAACACCAGGAATTCCCAGCCTCTTATGGAAACTGTACAGGTGGTTCAATAGCAGTATAAGAAGTCTTAGCAGCATGCAATTATAGTAATAAAATATCTTTAAAGTGTTGGCATAAGTCAGTGAAAAAGAACAAGTATGCACAATCTGCAGTCCGAACAAGGGTCCCTTTACTTCCATCTTAAGGCAAAAACATTCTCAATTCTATCACCTGTGTACTTTAATATAGAATGCCATGGTGGAAATCACAGAATACAACGGCATGACTGAATTATGCAAATTTTTGGAGAGGAGGTTTTATTTTTTTTAAAAAATAAGATGTTCAGCTGTTAATTACAAAAAGAATAAACACGTGGACTAAGAACATAATAAATCACATTTTACACTGAAGTTGTTGAACTAATTGGTTGCATTTCAACATGACAGTATAGATACTATCATATGCCAAAAGCTGGAAAGAGGCAACACAACCAAACTTCACTTTCTGATAATGCTTTGTTTACAAACAAAGTACTGCCTGTGGCAACATGTTACACAAGGAGGAGCTGGTTTGGCTCACCTCTATTAGTTCTTAGCAGCTGAAGCAAGACGCATAGAGCAACTACATCTAACTTAATTACACAGATTAGATACAGACAGTAGTTTAATCAATCAGTTCTAACACAGCATTGCTTGAAAACATAACAAATGGGCCCAATGATACTTAACATCCTACTGTAAAAAACTGTTTTAAAAATCCCTACAAATACACAGAAAATAAGACAGCTTTTACTACAAGAAGAAAGAGTATAAATACAGTAAACTTCCTTACTCCCCTTTGTCTATTATTTATTGCCCGCAAACAAATTGTTTTACTCAGTTTTTTATAGTGATGCTTGTATGCCATGATCCTTTATTAGGGACCAAAGGAATTACCATTAGCAAAACTAACTTACTTTATGAACTGTACACACATACAATACAGCTCTTTTCAAACAAACCTGTTACCAACTCAAGATCAAACAAATGAGCATGACAGAGTAGGAAAGACCATACAGATAAGAGAACCATTTCCATGTAATTACAGATAAGCACTCATCTCCCCCAGCGCAAAGCAATTAAACATGTTTATCTTCAGACCTAGAGCGCTTAGCTGTCTTGGAATCAACATGCACAACTAGATGGGTTTGTGAGCTTTGTAACTGTTAGCTTTACCCTGTATTTTCATCCAAAAGTTACACAAGAAAAGAAAAATTAAAAATCAATTATAGTTTTAAATCATCTCTTCAACAAGCAGAATCAGAGCCACCAAGTGTGGTCTAATCCATGTTAGACATTTAATAGCTCAAACAGGATACAGGATTAAAAATAAAAGTTTATCTTAGTGGTATACATTTTTTCCTAATGAACTCTTACATAATTCCTTATGTTATTAAGCTTATTTTAAGATGGGAGGATTCTTCTGTTTTGAATACGCACTATATTTAGCCACACAACATCCTCATCCACATGGATGCACCCAGTTATTCTGCCTATACAAACAAGATACAAATGAGAGCACATAAGAGGTGTTGCTGACCAATCTGAATTGTCTTCCATTTTCTTTCAATGAGTGGAATCACTCAAGGATAGCAATGTCTACTCTAAATACCATAGGTATGTCATCATCCTAAAAATCACGATACGGAAAAGTTAAATACCTTAATGCAAACCCTAGAACCATTATTTCTTTTCTGTTCAAGCCTATGACAAATCATTCGCTATCTTGCATATGTTATTCAGCAGCAAGTAATAAAACAATAACGTACCAGAGTTACAGAGAAGGACGACAGCACAGCACAACTTGGAATTACCAATAGCTCAGAAATGGTACCAAAATTCATGCAAAAAAATGGCAAAGTCAAGTACTACTGATAAAACAGAGAGGAGGGGCAGGGAGGTCACAAAAATCGCCTAACTGCAGTTGAACAAGTCTAAAGGCAAATTAGAACTCAATAAAGGTTCATTGAACAAAAAACAACCAAATCCTAATACCTCAGATCAGTTTAAGCTTTTCTAAAAGCAATGCACAAGACAGTCATGTTTGCCACTACAGCAGTCATGAGCTACAATTCATACATGAAGCTTATTTTCCATAAAAATAATGTATATGTTGTCCACTCTTCCTGGTAGTATAATATTTTATATATATTTTTAATATACATACATATCACTGAGGAATCCACAAGAATCTGAAGTATATGCTTCATTGAGTCCACTTTGACAAAAAACTCTTACATTACTGAAACTTCAGCTGACCCTGTTAATTAACATTTTCTCTTAAAAGCATTTGGAAAAAATGACTGTGCAAGATTTTAAAATTCCATTAAAAATAACCTACTTCAAAAAGAGAAGATTTATTCTATGCTACAATCCCATTCTGCTTCCTAAAAAAGCTGAAGTACAAATTCAACAACAGAAAATAGTTTCAAGGTTAATTTTAATATGATGCCTACAGTATAGACATTTTCTCCAGAAACCATTAAATAACATTTAATTCAAAAATTGGCATAAAGACTAGAGGACCTGTTCCCTGTTGCTATGTTCCAGTTGCTCAGGTTTAAAATGAAACAAACCAGAGGATATCAGGTATGAAAACTGGATCAAGTCCCACTATCAGCATTCTTTACAGGATGCAACATGGGAGGGAAGCTTGTCAGTGTCACATGTACATCTACACCACAAGGAATTATTACTGGCAATTCTTCTTAAGACGTCACATCCCATTACCAAAAAATCCATATCCCTTATCACCCCAGACTCTGCAAATGACTTTCAACAGCATCAGTGATCATAAATTTATTCTCAAAGACCTGCACGAAAACATCTCGACAAAAACAGAAGAGAGAGAAAATTTCACCCTACTCTATCCATCAGATACCGTACTTCAGATTAAAAAAGTAGCATGTCACATTGCAGGATATGAACCTACAAAGAGCCTCTAGAATATCCAAGCAACTTGATATAGCTTCTGGTGAAGAAACCAGGGAAATTAACTAATTTTGAAACTTATATAAGAACAAAGACTGCAAATGTCGACACTACAGTAACACAGAAAATGTGCCTCACTTTGATGAGGAGACAGCACTTACATAAGCATTGCAAAATTAAGTATCATGTGTGGAACAGACCAGTAAGTCCCCTAACTAACAGATAAGCACAAATACATTCTCCAACTATTCTGGTCAAGATGTATAGGCATTTTATATCTTTGAAACTAAGAATATAAACAGTAAAAAAGGGACATCTCTAAACTTAATGTAAACATCACACACAGAATCATTAAAAAACCCCACACCACACAAATGCTAATAACCACCAAATTATGAATAAAATTCAGGTATTGAATGCACTGAATGCATCAGATATTTGCAACAAAGCTTTTCAGCAAACGAATGTGTTGAATGTGACCAATAAAATTAAGAAACAAAAGACAGCAAAATATATTTACCGAGTAAATTTGCCTGAAAAGGAACATTATTTTTAGTACTTCTGCTCCTTCAGCATTAACACTTGCTCTAATTTATGAAAATCTAGTCAGTTCCAGAAACGAGACTTAATGGTTGCTTCCAAAAGGAATCAAATAAAACCTGTTCCATGAATGCCACACAGGCAACCAGTATTGCAAAGGAATCACAGCTCGTAAACTTTCAAAACAAACAGTTGGGTTGTGTTTCCACCCCTGGGGCAGTCAGTTCCAGGTGTACTGGACAGCCCTCCAAGTGAAAGCAAACTGTGGCCTGCACTCTGCTGCCAGAGGAATGGAGAAAAACACATTAGCAGTGTCAAAGGTGGCACCACTCTTCTTCCTTGAACTCGTTTGTACCAAAGTTCCAGCATGTCCAGCACAGCAGCACTCAGTGATGGTGTGACTTCATCCAGGCCACGATAGTCTACTGTCAGTATCCACCCTCCACTGGACTTAGGCACCGGCCATATAGGACTTTTAAAGCATGAGTGAGTCTTGCTGACCACTCTGGCTCTCCAGCTCACGAAAAATCTCATGGTGGGGCTTACAGAGTCCTGGTTGGTGAAGTGTTGTCAATGGTGCATTGCCATGGTAGCAATTGGTGCCTATTGTTCTTCGACCCTCACCAATCTCCCAGCAGAAGGGCCCTCTGAGAGACCACGCAAGGTGTTCAGCTGTCTAGTTTCCTCTGTCTACACGGCAGCTATCCCAAAAGCCCAGCAATGCCCTTCTAGGTCCTTGAAATACCCTCTCCTGATAATCTATGCCAAGGATGCACGGGGCCTCTGGGCCCTGTCACCATGGGGGTGTTTTGCCATTCACTCCCAGTCAGGATCACTTCAACTTCCAGTACAAGCAGCTGTTGGGATCCCCCTGTCAGCCCAGAAATAGAGATGGATTCTGCCCCTATGTATCTTGATGGCATCAGGGTACATTGTTCCCACAGGTGTCAACTAAACCCTTATACTCCTGTGGGTCTGATTTGTCAGACCATCTGATCCACACCGTCCAATAGATCTGATTTCTCTTTCCTCCACCTGGCTGGAGGCAGGGCCTCTCTAGTTCTGGTCATAGTACTCATTGCTCACTTCTTGTAGATATGAACTGGACACCCTTTCAAGAGGCTCAGAAGTAACATCAGCCCTTTTATTCTGTCTGAGGACCTGAGGACTTGCCCCCTGGAAACTGGAGCAGCAGTTATCCTTGAAGAATTTCCTGCAGTGATTGTTCCTCCACTCAACTCATGTACCCATGCCGCTAGGGCAGAGGTGGGTTTTCCACCCCACTTCTTCTCCGTGGTCAGGCAGGTAAATCCACAGGTTACCTCTCGGTATGTACCCTCTCTCTCAAGGAGGGGGTGCTTCCTCCCAATAGCAGAGGCTCTGGTCCATACTGGTGGGGCATGAGACATTTCTTTTCTAAATTGCTGGGAGTCCTCTTTAAATTGCTAGAAGTCCTTGGACACTCTTTCCACAGATGAAACACAGGCCTGTAGAGGGAAAGAGAGACATTCTTCATATAGCCGGAGTTTGGTAACCAAATCATCCACACTCTGTTGTTCTTTCCATGACATCGCTGCCAATCAGCTGGCATATGGCGATGGTGCACTCTACAGGAACATCTGCTACATGATTTGTTTACACTGGACTTCATCTGGATTTACAGGGGAGACTGCTCATTATTTGAATCCTTATAGAGTACCCCCAGCACAGCTAATTCTCTCAGGGACTGGATACTCTTTTCCACGGTGTTCCACTTGACTCAGTGCACTGATAGATCATCCTTGAAAAGATACATCTCCCTCCCAGATGACAGGAGTCACTTCCAGAGGCTGAGAGTTTCTGTCCCCTTCCTGATCCTCTTGTCAATGCCTGCATCCCAGGACAGGGATCCCAGTTGCTCGGCTACCATCTAGTTTCATATTTTGGGTTGCGATATCCCAGCACTGGAGCAGCCAGGTCACCAGGGGCTCATGTGACTGGCAGCTGAAATCTTTTTGTACATCTTGCAGTTCACCCGGGAATAGGAATCAGAATTATTCCTGGCCCTGCCTTTTCCGAGCACCTTGTTTCCNCCTGAGGGCCTTGTTTCTTCTTCATCCCTCACTAGGCAAAC
>VZTA01010812.1:0-12409 GCA_013398855.1 Mohoua ochrocephala
GTGCTACACAAAGAAATAGGAAGCAGTGGTGCCACCAGTACACAATGTACCTTTTTGCATTGCAAATGTAGACTGATATGCATGTTGGGACTTAAGATCAATATGCTCCAGGACAGAGTGTCCAAACTTTGCTGTAATTCAGTTACTGTTTGGGTTTTTGGTTTGTTTGGGGGGTTTCGGGTTGTTTGTTTCGGTTGTTGTTGGGGTTTTTTTTTTTTGAGTAAAACTTCAGCAAAATAAAAAAACAAATAAATGTTCTCTATTATGCAGGATATACATCTATATAAATAGCCAACAACTAACCAGAACTCTGTGTCAGATAAATTTCACCCTTGGCAAATGGGCTGGATAACGTGCCAAAATAAGAATGCTTGCATGGTATTTGCTCAAAATTGCTCATGTTTAAGAGAAAAACAACCACCATCAGCCATGTTCATCAGTGATTAGGGAATTACTGAACTGGAGTTTTGATAATGAAGCAGAAAATTTATCTCAAATTTTGTTGGCAGAGTTTTCTCGTTAATATGGGTGCAACACAATGAAGTATTGTTTTAAATTAGATTTTTTAAATTAAATACACTGAAAAACTCCAAGTTTGTCTACTAAGAACGATGAATAAACTTCCTAATGCTTCCCCAGCAGTATCACGGATTTCTTAGAGACCCTTTTATCTTTCTTAGATCCTTTTATCTGCCTTTGAAATAAGATCAGTTCTTCTCAATGTCAGGATAAGCTCACAACAGTCACTTATTTGTACTTACAGAGCATCCTGCATTTCTGTGAATGCTGCATAAAACTTCCTCATCTGCCTCTGCAATAAATTAATGCTCAGCAGAGATCCCACCAGAGGCAAGCAGACTCATTTATGTAGAAGGAGGTAAAGGGGAATATGACACTGCTAGGCAGGTGCTGTGTGTATGTAACAGATTTTCAAGTTTATTGCAAAGAATCCTGGCATTGGGTTTGTCCTAAATCTCAGGCATGGCCTCCCTACCACATCTTAGCCTCTGTAGCAATGAAATCAGCTACCTTTGAAAAAGGCTGATAAACATTGCCCAGACAGAGGAAAACCACTCATTCTGAAGTGGTTTCCTTTTGCCAGCCCCTGGGGAGAGCAACTGCTGATGTTCTGGTGGCCACAGCTACTCCAGGTGTTTTTGAGAGTCAAGCACCATGCGTGAGAGGAAAGCCTTAAAGCTCTGGCACGAATTCTGGAACAAAGAGGTTTCTGCAGGCTGGGGTTTCTGTATCACTCCTGAAGCCAGAGCATGGTAACGAGATCTCACTGCCATGCTCAGAAGACTGAGGAGTTTAAAACAGTCTGTTTTTATTTTTATATTCTAAAACCTCACTTCACACATCCTTGGCAAGTTTTGCATTTGGGACAGTACTGAGCTTTCATTGCTATTTTCATGGAACATGACGCTTCAAGCTGAACTTTACTATCAAATTTAGGGAGAAAAATCAATGTAAGAGCTTTTTTCCCCCTCTATTGCCTCGGGAAAAGTAGAGGGTTGGGACTCATTCCACAGCACAGCAGCAGATTGCATGGGAAAAGTGCCCTCTCACTCTTTCAATCCTTTGCTTTTTTCTTTCTTACCAGCTCTATTGTTTCCAGTCCCTCTCACCCTTCTCTCCCCCACAGCCCCTCTGCACAATGCCATCATCTTGACATTCACGTGCAGCACTGCCAGAGAGAGAGGCTGAGCTGAATGGTCTCGAGCACTGAAGAGATGCTTCACAGAAAGAAGAGAATGAAAAGCAAAAGTTGATGATCTAAGGGGAAAAGAATCCAGACAAACTATATGAATAAAAATATACAATTTTTAGGCAATTACGCTGCTTTCTCTTGACAGCAGCCCTCACTTTGTTTCTTGAAAATGCAAGCAGCACATACAGTACTGAGAAATCAGGCAAGAAATCCCTACTTCTTTATGAGTCCAAGGCATAACACAAGTTAGGCAGAAAGGAAACAGGTGTGAGTATGAGCCACTGAAAGCAAGAAAGCAAAATTCACAGAAATTACGTTTGCAGAAATAGCAGAATAGTCTGAAAACACGTTAGGTCTTGACCTGAGCCTGTCAACTGGCAAATCAGGTAAACAGCATCCTCATTCCATCATGAACCATAAGCTCCATAAAATACGTATTCCATGTGTTGTAGTGTCCTGAGGCCTGTTTTAGTCTCTTGGGTTCAGGGATCATATTTTTCCAGTTGTTTTGCTCTGTGACTGGAAACCACATGGAGCCTCGGGCTCTGCGATTCCGCAGTTCCCTAATATTTGGAACGTTCCATGGCAACCCGCAGGGAGACTAAACCAGCTGACAAGTGAAAGCGGTGCTGGTTATCCAGTGAATGTAAGAGGAGTCAAAAAGAGGTTGGCTCGTAAAATACAAATCTTGCCACAATAGCAGACAAAGCGAGTTATAAAAAGAGAGCAACATGCAAACAGTGTTCTGACCGTCAGATGACGCAAGTCAGCATTGCCAGGTCTCTCTTTTATTATGACCTGACTTTATGGGGTTATTTGCATGAACCATGAGAACACAGAAATGATGTTTTAAACGCTCATCAAGGTTCATTGTAGCTTTCTGTTTAGCGTATTCTGCTTACACCATCACGGAGAACCAAAGTCAGAGCGGCCCTGTCATGCAGAATGTCATTTTATGCATTTCACCCCTACCCAGTAGTCCTAGAACATCCTTTTTTTGTCATTTTCCAAGCAGCAATATTTATTTATGCAAGGGGGAAGCTGCCACATGCAAGATTCTAAGTAAAATGTAACCAAGCAAAAGCATTACCATAGGAAAATTTTTCCCACTGGTAATAATCTAATACTTCGTAACTGATTGTTACATGAAAAATAAGTGGCAGGGCATGCCAATTCACCAGAGAAAGACACCCATAAAGCAGGGAAAGCCCATTTTATATTGACAGCAGAAATTTTATAATTAATCTTCCAGTATTTATCTGTGTCCTGGGGCAAGTGAAGTCTTATTTATTATTCAGTTCAGAAGTGAGCTTTCTTATTTGATGAATTGTTGTCTTTACTTATTTGGTTATAGATCCCAACCTGTGTATTAAAAAAGTCTAGGACACGTCTTTCCCACACAAATTTTAAGAGACCAAAAAAATGCACTGTAAATTTGAGCTTCCTCTGTTTGAATAACAGCAGTGAGGGGAAGGAAGTGACAACTAAAAAGAAAGAGCTTCCAAGCTGGGGAAGTGTCTCTTACCATCGCAGTTAAGGGGGAAATTTTGCAGCAATCAGTCCAGATCCACTGATTTCAATTCAAACTGCATCATTACTCAACCGGATTTTTCATTAAGAATAAATAGATGGGGGTGTTCTTCAGTTTTAAAAAACCCCAACCAAACCCAGTGAGTATTAGCACTTCAAAAGCATTAACACAGGTGCGAAAATGAGAATGTAATACCAGAAAAACTAAGTCACCTTCCCTTTCCTTCCCTTGCTGTGGCTATTCCTACACTCTGTGAGTTCATGGTAAAACTAAAAGGTGCAATCAATTCTAAACAATCCTAAGAAAATCACACCCATGCTTCTATACAGAACAACAATAATTATGTTTTCTCTTCTAACAACAACAGGTTTTGTCCTTCTGTCTGTCACTGAACACAGTGCGTTCCGATGCATTGCTCGAGTGTTAAATATGTCATTGTTTAAATGAAAACCAAGAATAAACTCTGTTTGAGAGGAGCCTTTGTGACTTGGATGTTACAAAGTGGATTTCAAGGAACACCATTCATAAAACACACGTAAACATCTACACATATTTCCTAACAGGTATTTATTCATCAGATCTGCTGCAAACATTCTGGTGCTATGTATCATGTGTGGAAAGAGAAGAGCCATTCTAATATTACATTTAAAGGGATGCTGGAGATAATGTCAAGTTCTATATACACATACCAATACCTGCACATGTTTTTACAAATATCTGCACTCTTAAAAAAAGACATTATCTTTAAAAGCATTATTTTGCTTCCTTTCAGCCCTTGCCTGGGCAGTGCCAGCCAGCAGAACAGCTATCACCATAAAGGATTGTTAGCCTGTGGTTTTCAGGCCCCACGGCTGAGGTTAGAAGTACATCCATGTTTGATGACTCTTTCAGAGTAACTCAGAGCAGCACAAGAAAGCTCAGCAGTTCAGAGCAGAACTATTATTGTCATGAAACTCAGCGGGTTCCGTTTCCTGCTGCTCATTCGAAACCTTCCCTCCGGATTTGGTTATCTTGCTTTGCACACTGAATTTTTGTGTGTGTTGATCTTCAAATTCATTTCAAAATTAAAGGGAAGTGGTCGCATGTATCAAAGTTCACCTGGTTTCCTGACAGGTAAAGCACACAGCTGATGGGGAATCCCAAACCTGGCAGCCCACACTGCAGGAATGGCAGTTTTAATTGTCTGTGGAGGTTACAGAAATAAGGCTGAAATAATGAGTTTTCACCACAGGAGGGGAACTGGTGGGACATGGGAGTTTGCTTTTTCATAATGACATATTAGGAAAATCCGTTCTGAGGATATGACAACTCCTCTTTCGCACAAAGGTTACGTTCAGTACTCTTGCCCACCAAGGTCTGTGGGCTTCCACAGAGATTATCAATGAGGAACTGAGCAGTGGTTCTGAATTACAAGGGCCCATGTCCTGTAATTTAGATGTAAATTAGAGCAGAGTCATTTCCCACATACTTTAGAGGGGAGACAGAGATGCAGGGGACTCAAAGAGGTGTAGCTTCACTTTAGTAAAACTGTGGGCATGCACACAAACTCTGTTCCTAACCCTGCCAGGAGAAGGTGTGTGACGGATCAGGCTGTTCTGAATCAAATCCATACACCAAAGGCTTTGCTAAGCATTCACACCTGCTCGAACACAGGTGCCAAGCACAGGCACCAGCTGACATGGGTGAATACATTCAAGAACATTTTGTCTTGTCAAACATGAAACCCCTTGCTTCTTACAAATAACTGTCTTTAACTGAATGGTGTATGCTCCAGGAGGAGTTCAGTTTTCAAAGAACTACAGGAGATTGCATTTTAATAAAGCCTTTGCCCCCATTCTTCCCAGGAACAATGAGCCAGCTGCTGGAATTTCCCCAAACACACAGAGGTGCCAGCAGTTCACCAGTACCAGCCAGTCCAGTGTAGGCATTGCATAAAATCCTAAAATGGTTTGGGTTGGAAGGGGCCCAGAAGGGCCAGCCCTGGTCCAGCTCCCTGCCATAAGCAAGGACACCTTCAACCAGATCAGGTGTCTCAGAGCCCTGCCCAGCCAGAGCTCGAACGTTCCCACATGTCCCAGGGTCTCAAGGTGTGTCGAGGTGTGTCGGGTGCAGGTCACACGGAAGGGAGGGAGGTGACAACAGGATGGACGGGATCTGTCCCTGCGACACAACAGAAAACTGCAAATATGAGAAATATAAGGAAATTCAAGTCTTTCTGTTACAAACATTCTAATTCCTGAGAATTGAAATTAGACAGCTGGCGAGATTCAAAGTAAATGACAGGAAGTACAACTAAACTCTCTTCCTTTCCTGGTTCGTCACAAGAAGAGCTGGTTCTCAGAGATCATCACAGAAAACAAAAAAGCTTTTAAATCTTTATAGATTTTAATTGAGACCTCATAGCTATCTTCAACTTTCCCATTCCTTGAAGTAACTTTCTGCTTCTTCACATATATACCAGGCAAGTATTTTCAGAGGGAGGTGGAAGAAATGGTAATTTGAATGATGCACTTCCAGTGTGTAGTTCTCATTCAAAAAAGTCAGGCTGGGAACCTGTATTAATTTCTACAATTACCATTCTTTCCTAAAGTAGTTCTCTTCTAACCGAGTCAGACTTCTATGTTACAGCCATTATTCACCAGTTATACGTAGAATCTCGGGATAAATCAATTCGGGAAGAAACTGAGGAGGTTTCTAGTCCAAACCCCTGCTCTAAAAAGCAGGATCAGCTGTGAGCTCAGACCATATTGCTCACAGCTTTTTCCAGTCTGTGAGGGTTTTTTTGGTCAAAGAGAGCTGTATCTGGGCTGGCACTGAAGTGAAAATTCAGCCAGGAAATTCATAATACCAAGTATAAAACAGACACTTAAAAGTGCAATTCTTCAGAGAAGTCTCTATCATCATGACTCCACTAAAAGCTTCAGTAATATTTCTCCTGTTTAAAAGTTCTTAAAAACATTTTTACAACGGATGCCACGAGTTTTAGCTCGCTGTGTTCAATCAAACCACTTGTTATTATAATTCTGAAGGATGCACGATTTTACCCTCTCCAAGAGAGAAAAAGCATCTGATTTTTCTCCATTAAGATTCAGATGAAACTGAAGCCTTCAGGCTTTGAAAGCGAAGCTTGTATTGTGCTCACACATCTCATTTCCACGTTGACAGTGGAAACTCGGCAAACTCTGCTTCACACCCCAGTGCCTCGGGCCCTGCTCTCGCTCTGTTTTGCTTAATAACACATGAGAAACAAGGTGCTGGTTCGGTGCAGCGTGGGACTCACGAAAATGTGAGGAGGTAATGAGAAATGTGAGCATTTCCCAGATGATGAGCGACGAACGCTTCCTGCGCTGCCGAACAGCAGATACAGGAAGCATCAGCATCGCCACCCAGAAGTCACTGTGCTGCAGTTTTTTCTCCTCTTTTTGTTTTTTTTTTTTTTCTTCTTCATCCAGGTGTCAGCCAATCTGACTGAGAACCAACAGTCCCCTGATTTCACGGAAATTCAACTGTTAATTTATTTCAGGTGGAAAGCCCCGGAAAGAAAAGGATCTTGTTTCTGATAAACTGTATAAGCTTATTACACTCTAATTAAGAAATGGTCACAAGAAAGAGGGAATGGATACGCGTGTCAGTGAAATGTGCTCGGTGTGGTGAGGAAATACACATCTAATTCCTTGCACTGACTGTCATATAAACACAACCCTTAAGGCCAACAACATTTATCGTAAAATAATGATAATATTTTCCTGTAAAGTCAAGTAATGAAAGTTTGAAAAAGATGCCAGAGAGAAAACAATAACCATAAGAACAATTTTTATTCAGCAAAGTTTCAAACCGAAGGCTTCCAGTAGCTAACGGGCACTTACAACAGCCACATGAAGCAGTCAGAGAGGTTAGGGACACAGCTAAAGTCACAAAAGCTGAGAGCACAGCACCCGTGGAGACAGAGGTTGACAGGCAAAGGAAAGGCCTATTGTCATCTCTTGACAGAGCCAGACCTGTCAGAATGGATGCAGGGACTGGACTGTACTTTAATCCCCATATGATTCATAAAACCAGGGAAAACATCACTTGTGTGCTCTCCACAGTGACTTCAAGGGCTCCTACCAGGTTCCTCCTTCACTGCTACGGTACAGAAAAACCCCCAAAACTCCACGAGGTTCCCACAGAAGCTAGGGGAAACCCTAAAAAAAAAACTCCTAAAAGCATTCTGCAGATACTTCAGAGACAGACAGCACAATTTTGGGCTGAACTGGAATTTTGCAGGAATGTTTCTGCGACGTCATTTTATAGCGAGGAAGTGAAAGAGCTAAAACAGATTTCAGGAAAGCTCTGGTCACTTGTCCTCCAGAGTCAGGTGTGTCATAGAGCAAATGCCACAAGACTTTCTCAGGTGGTGGATCACTGCTCAAAGTTTGGCTTGTGGCATTCCTTGATGCAGGTTGGCATTAGGCTCCAATTATTTTTCACATATAGAAGGCCTCTTGTATTTTGAGAAGTCTGATGCCATTCAGCCCTAGCTGTGTCTTACTGGTGGCAAAATTAGAACTCATTGAATTAATCAGGAACAAAAGCTAACATGGGGAATATCTTAACTTTGAAACGAAACAATTAGCCCTCAAAAAGACCCAATTCTCAATCAAATCAGTCCAACACCAAAAATGAGACCAGTAAAACCAGTAGCAAGATTTTCATCATGGTGGCTTCACGATTTCTTCCCAGAAAACTTTTGCTTGTAGCAGAAATCAGTTCTAAAAGTAATTTATAATGGCTACCATTACTCCATTATGGACTGACTACATAATACAAGAGAAAATTTTAACATTTCAAAATAATATCACTGCAGCTCAAAAGCACCCTCCGCCCTTTTTTTTTTAAAGTGCACACTATTTCCTCTCCCACAGAAACTCGTTTCTATTTCCCTTAAGTGCTAGAGAGATGGATTATCAGTAGTTGATTTCCTTAGGTCACGTAAAAGCAGCATTTCAAAGAAACCACTTGTTTTCAGAGCTAAGCTAATGCTCAGCTACTTGATGGGCAAGGGGATGTTCTGCAGCGGGGCAGCACTGCCTGACTGGGCACTCCAGCTCAGCACAGATGTGGCCAGATTAACTCCAGAAGGGTTTATGCTCAACAGCAAGAGTGCAGCAAAGCTGAAAATTGGCCACACGCGGAAGACAACAACTTGCCTAAGGCAAAATCAAACATCCAGAAAGAAAGCAGGGCTGAAATGGAGAGTGAACGAAGGCAAGGCCAGACAAGAGTGACCAAAAAGAAACAAAAAAAGCAGAAGTCAGAAGGAGAAGCTTGAAATAATTTTGACCAGCAAAAGGGACTTGGAGTTCACGGAACTTTTTGTCCTCTCTGCTTTAACTAAACTTGTCCAGTGTTGTAACCTTGGAGATTTTCTCACATTTTTTTCTCTTACACTCTACCAAGTGGCCACCAGAAAGAACAGAAAACGATGCATGGAAACAGGTTGAATATTGGCAAATATTTGCAAGCATCTCCTGTGTGCATAAAATTAGATGAATTCCTCATCACAAACCTACAAGAGAACTGGAAAAGAGTAGAAACCAGCTGGTGACAGCCAGCTGTGCAGCTGGTCCTGTATAAAGTTCTCCTCTGTCCTTTTACTGGACAGGATCAACTAAGACAATGCCAACCTTAAGACAAAGAGGGTTTTGTATCAAATAATGGGATTATTTTAATAAGCCCTAAAACTGTAAGGCTTAAAATATATTTTTTGCAATTTCCTTTAATAATTGGAAAAGAATGGTTATTAAGCAAGAAAGTATTTCAAACAGCAATTGGCCATCATGCATGAAATAGAGGAAAGGATTATATTGGTAGATTAAGGTTGTGGGAGATGAAAAAACCAGGTCAGTTACCAACCATCCCGTGATGAAACTGAAAGAAATCCAGAAAATTAGGAAGAAAGAAGTTATGTGAAAAGCTTTCTGCTGGGTCAGGACATAACTATTCCTCATGGCATCATGTATGTAAAATCCCACCAGACATTTCTGTCTGCACGAAACAGGGATAGTGGCCCTGAACATGGATGGATGCATATGGGTTTGAAGCATCGTATTTTTAAAGTTGAAAATAAGTAGCACTTTTGACACTAGAAATGTCAAGTCAGAGAATTCAGGACAATAGAATCATAAGAACTGTAGGGAACCAACATCTAGTCCATCTGTGGGACCTAGCCCAACTCTTTCACAAAGCAGAATCCCTTACAATAACCGAAGTCATGGCTAGCAAAGAATTTTTAACTTAGGAAATTCCATGCAGGTGTCTCTCCTTGGTTTTCGGTGGTCTGCAGAAGCAGAATGTTGCTCAAGCAATAAAAAAAATTCTTGTCAGCCCTATGAGCCTCACAGTTCCTCTTTTCCCTCTCACTTCAGTCGTACACATACCTAACTCCCGTATGCAGTTTTCCCCATTCTTGAGATTGGGAAACTTGCACTGGGCTCAACAAGTAAAACCTTAAAGATGAGTGGGCTTGCACAGAAAGAGTGAATCAGAGTCAGTGAAATATTCCACTGAGAAAAAAAAAGGATGCCCTGAAGATCAGTTACTCAGAAGAAGAAAGGATTTTTCCATAGTGGAGGAAAAAAGTGACTGATAATCGTAGTCCCACATTGATGTGTCTGCTACTGAATGCAGTAGGCTTTGGTTTCGCAGAGTTTGAGTAGTGCTCACAGGAAGATAGGGAGTGTAAACACAACGTAAAGCACCAATATCCTCTTATGACCCTAAGCTAGAAGTTTATGTGCCAAACTTCCTCCTAGGTACCCACTGTTCATCCCTTCTCCAAACCAGACACTCACAACTCCCAGTTGTCTTTCTACGTTTGCCAGTCTCACATGGATCTTTACACTAATTTACAAGTAGACCTGGCTTAGGGTGAACCAGAGAGGCAGCACTGATTTCTTTTTAGCCCAGGGATAAAGAGCACCAGCAGTACTGCAGAGATTGGGGTTTAGTGATGTGGAATACTGGGGAGGAGTCCCCAGTGTATTAAGAGCACTATTAATTCAGGATATGAGAACAGCAGGACATAAGAACATCAGCTAACTCCAGGTGGTCTGCTTGGTAACCACAACTTTTTCCTCATGCACGGTATAGTATTCCACCTATTCCTACTTCACTTTTGTACTCAAGTCCAGTAGCATCGGGGTCCCAAAAGCAAAGGTTACCACCTCCCCTAGAGTCCAGTGGTATGATATCTCTGCAAGCAATATGAGTTACCTACAAGTTACCTCACACTAACACAACTGATCTCCTCCACTGAATAAAGCACCTAGAATGTAATTAAAATACTGTGTGACCTGCAAAGCAATTCAAATATTGTGTGGCTTAGAAATTCAAACGCTGTAGGACAGCAGCATTACCCTGATGTAAATTACAAGAATGTTATTTTTTTCTTTACTCAAGAGACTATTTATTGCAAGAAGGTGAAGCACAAAGTCCACTCAGTAGCATGAGAATTCCTTTCTAGAGGAAGGAATGACTCGACACCTATTATGTGCGTTGGTATGTTTAACAAATCACAAAGGTAAGGACAGTAATTTCTTTTTAAATGGGGAACAGGCATTCTTCATCTTGTAAACGAGCTATCAACAGCCCATCATTGATAACAGGTGCAAAAAGCAAACCAATCCTATTCTTCAAGGAATCAACACTGTCCCTTCACACTCACAGAACTTCACTGGTGGATTACTTATTATCATTACCAGCTGCTATAAGTTCAAGACATTGCCCCACTTTTAGCTTGAGGCTACAGAGTTCTGGGAGATGAGATGGGAAATGATTTTCCCTGCCGTTTTTCACCCTTTTGTTGCCCTCCTCTGAGAAGGGTTTGGATGCAGCATCTCTCTGACCTTCCCAACAACGGAACCTCCCACCGAGGACAGCTCCTAACCGAGGGAACACAGTGAGACGCTGAGGGGGGCAGAATATCAAAACCCAGCGCGTTAGATACGAAAACAAATCCAGCGCTGATAACATCTCTTCCTTCCTTTTCCGCCTCGTTCAGGGGGGTAAAAGCAGTTAGTAAATACCTCTGCCCCCGCACAAAGGTCAGCATTCACCCGATAGCGCGGAGATAAATATTTCCTGCAGCACAGCCCATGCCGACACATTTGTGTCACTGCTGGCGCCCAGGGGACCGGCAGCCCGCTGTGGTTGAAACCACCCCGACGCTGACGCTCTGTCCTTGCACATCTGTCTGCATCTGCAGGCGGCTCTCGGGCTCCCGGTCCTTGGCATCACAGTTCCCTAGGAAGCTGGGGATGTGTCAGCGGTTATCACCATCATATGCCATCACCACGCCGTACCACCATCACCCTGTACGCATCAGCCACGAGCTGTTTATAAACAATCCAAGTTGCACACGTTATTTGGCAAAACAAAAAAAGAATCTATGGAACATCACAAAAAAAACCTCCAAAACCTAAGGGAACAAGCAGAAATTGGGATGCTCAGGGGCCAGATTAAGTATTTCAACATCTAAATCACCATCCTGGATAGATAAACAGAGTTACACTTAATTCCTCATCTTGTTTTACATCCATGGTTTCCTCTTTGCAGTGGAACTCCAGTATGTACAAACAACTCCCTCTCCCTCAAACGAGCTGCAATATTCACATTGTGTTTACAACAACAGCTCTGACCTAAACAACGTTTATACATGCCAAGCCACTTAAAATTAGGGGGGTATTCCTGAAATATGTCATTGTGCTTCTAATTAACCTCATTTGCAAAAATTAAACCAAATTAA
The DNA here is from genome assembly GCA_013398855.1 of Mohoua ochrocephala. Lineage (NCBI taxonomy): Eukaryota > Metazoa > Chordata > Aves > Passeriformes > Acanthizidae > Mohoua > Mohoua ochrocephala. The sequence goes on from VZTA01010812.1 coordinate 12,028, forward strand.
ATAAGTTCTTGATGCTTCAAAACTCCTTCCTGAGAAAACCACTTCTAAATATTTTCACAGCACGTGTTTAAACAAACATGTCTAATGTAATGTTCCAGTTTGAAGAGCAACAGGGAACTCGCAAAGAGCTTGTTGCATATGGAACTTTAGTACTGAGGTATCTTAAAGTGCATTTTCCTTGTATTCTGCTGAGCCCACCTAACAAATTGAAAAGTATGAAATTGCAGGACACAGGCATGCAACAAGTGAATTTTTGCCAAGAAAAAACTGCAGTATTTGCAGCTCTGTTCATCAAACCAAAAAATACTTCTGACTTGCAAGTACCAATGAGAGAGGGGACAAGAATTCAAGGTTCTAGAGGGGATTATTTTTTTTTTTTTTT
>VZTA01010812.1:12430-73424 GCA_013398855.1 Mohoua ochrocephala
TTTTTGGTAACAGACACACACAGTTACACATAACAACCCCAAAACAATTCAGCCTCATCTGGTTTAACCTCAACCACGAGACGCTGCTGTCTGTTTTCTTTCTCAAAGAAGACTCACGTCACTGTGCACCGAAAGGGGAACTTCCAGAGGTTGCGATGAAGACAGATGATAAACAGCTCTGCTCACACCAGCTAGCAGGACCGCCTGCGTCAATAAAAGGCGGCAGCAGAGGCAGGGAGCTGTCAGTCGGGGCTCGGAGGATTATCGTGGCGAAGGGCGCTTCACGTTAAAGTTCAGTAAAATGCCAGGATTCTTTTTCTCCCACAACAACATGACTGAATTAAATGGAAAAGAAGATTGCAAGCTTGCAGAAGGCAAAGGCCATAAAAAGAAGCAGAAGGCTTTGTAAGTATACACAACTTCGTATAAAATTTAATCTATTAGAAGTGAAAATGACACTTTACTCATCTTGGAGATTAAGAACTAGCACTGTATTTCAGGCTAAATGAACAAAACCTGCTCAAAGTCCAGGACTGCAACATCATTAAAAAAGGCTTGAGCTGAGGCATTCCAATTAATTAATTGATTGTTTTGAGTAATCAGAAGTAGAAGTTAGATACAGTGGGGATCTCAGTCTTTTAAAATAAATTACTTGGATATGTAACTTCCCAGACTTCGGTCATAGGATGGAGCTGTCTGTCTCTGCTTGAAAGTTTGAAGAAAATTTAAATAGAATTTAAATGCAGCTGAAATTCTAATGGATTTTAAAAAAATGTTTGTTCATTGTTTCAGTGGTGCAGATCTCAAAAGTTATTTGAGGTGCATGGTGCCACATATTGAATCTGGGATCAAGACTTCCAACTCTAGAAATGTCATGTAAGTACCGAAATACACCAAGTTATAAAATGTAACTATAGCTAGATTACTATACAGTAAATGACCTCATTTCTAAACTACTTCTAGAACAACAAATATTGTAAAAAGATCTAGAATTTCCAAATGCAAGAGAGGTGAACATCAGTAATTAGAAACTGTTCATGGAGGTCAGGATTTTTAATTAGTGATTTGATATGTTTGCATCGAACAGTGAGGGAGAAGACATTTCAGTTAAATCCATTTTTATCAGAGGGACATTGTACCTGTTCTCTAAAGTTTTACAAGAAAAAATGCTTCTCACTTAAGTGAGGAAGAAGGGTATTACCATTCTTATTGCAAAAATATGGAAACAGAGATAGAGGTACAAAATAATTTTATCATAGTTAGAGTAAAATATTTTCCTGGGAACAGAATTCAACATAACATCTTAATTCATCTCTGATTGTTTTTCACAATGTGGGCTGTCTCCAGGATCTCAGATTATGACAAAGCCATAAATTTTGTAAAATACCTGGCATATATTCCTGGAATAGAATAATAAATTATAAAACTTGTCTCCTTCAGTCATACCAAACAAACCCCATGGTTTCTTGCCTAAAGTCTTTCCTTTTTCTTGTCACCTCAGGCTTTCTGCAGAGGAAGTTATTCAGTGGTCGCAGTCTTTGGAAAAGCTCTTGGCCAGCCAAAGTAAGTCTGTTACTTCAGAATGACTTTGTTCTTACTCTGAGGACAAAATTTTACCTGATCTCATCAAAAAGGCAAAGCTGTAGCATTGTATAAACACTGTCAGACAATGGGCAGCTGCACCTCAGTATTTTACAGCTCTAGTGTAACAGGGACACTGCTACAGCTTGGCTTCCAAGTTGGAGTTTGGGGTTTTTTTTCCCATTTTCAGTATAGCAATTAACCCCCAGATTTTGATCAGTCTTTGATCCTTGGATAATGCATCAGTTTAATCTGGAATTTTCTCTCCACTTATACCCTAAGACAATCCATTTAGGAAGGACTAGAAACTATTGTTATAATTTGGTGCCCAGGGTCTAGATCTAAAAACACTGAACCTAATTAGGAAGACTCCCATCAGCCTTAATATTGGAATATCTATAGTGTGTTGAAGAAGGGAAGAACAGTGTATTTTGGCAAGATTTTAAATCAGATTTCAATACAACTCCTGCTATTTATTTTCCCCTCCCTGGTCACAAATACCATACAGTAAATGATGATGTATTTGTGTTGGCTTTAGGTGGTCAAGGTGTATTTCGGGAGTTCCTGAAGTCAGAGTTCAGCGAGGAAAACATCGAGTTCTGGTTGGCTTGTGAGGATTACAAGAAGACCAAGTCTGATCACTTACATGGCAAAGCAGAGAGGATTTATGAGGAGTTTGTTCAGTCAGATGCCATTAAGCAGGTATGTACAAAGCCAGTCTGTGCAGTGGCAGAAGGGAGAAGTGTGGCCTCACTGAGACACTCACACTCACTCACAGTTGCATGAGAGGAAGACTCAGACACGCTTTCAGGACCATTCTTGCATCATTGCTGTCTGCAGTGTGACATTATCAGATCTCACAAAGAGTCACAGGATGCAGGCCAGTACTGGGAGAGGCACCAGCAGAGCTCAGCAAAGGCCTCAGCAGCTTAGCACATGATGCTCCTTGCTGAGTCAGCCCAGTTTGAATCACTGATGGTGTTTGGAGATTCTTCATGTTTGCGAGTGGAAGCACCACAGAACATCTCTTGTCTTTTAAAATATGTGGACTTTCTGGAAAATGTCAAGTTCTGTATGTTGATCATATTTAAACTGGAGACATTCAACACAAGATTTCTCTTAGTAACTGGAGGTTGCTCCTCTAAGCAGTCCAGTGCTGAGCTGTATTAATTCTGACTCCAGAACAAATTACATTTCTATAGTGAACAGCAATTTTTGTGCCCAACTAGGGTACAGGTATTTAATTTCCCACATTTTGCAGTTATGACATTGAATCATCACAGAGTTCTAATGTTTGATGTATTGACAAAGTGACAGATATAGAAAGAGACTACATTTTAAAGTTAAGTCTTCAACGGCATTTATTTTTTTCTTTTCCAGATCAATATTGACTATCAGATGAGGGAAGCAACAGCCAAAAAGGCTCAAGACCCAACTCACTCAAGTTTTGATGAAGCCCAGAAAACAGTGTACGTCCTTATGGAGAGGGATTCGTATCCCAGATTTTTAAAATCCAAATCCTACCTGAACCTTTTGAACCAGCTGCAAACCAGCACTTCAAAATAGAGCGTTTGAGGCAGTGAAGAGCCAAGCAGACTCTGTGTCAAATATCCTGCAAAGAGATCCTCCACGGTGGTTGGATCTTGCCAAGGGAAATCCCTGTCTTGGGAGGAGGAGTATGAGGGAGATGCAAACAGCTCCACAGCCAAGAGAATGCAGGATTAAAGCTGGTGAGGCTGTCACAGGGGTGAGAGCAGCACAGGGAGAAAATCCCCTCCTCCCATGGGCCATGGAGTGAAGGCAGGATATGGAAACTGCTGTTTGAACTGCACCATGAACACTGAACCGTGCCTTAGATCCCAAAGAACTGCTGATTGTTAGGAAGGGCAAGACTTGTGAGCTGAGAATTGGGAAAAGATCATCGAGTTCAGAAGGAAAACTAGGATGACTGACAATTTTGGGCATAACAAGAAGATGCCAAGACGAGACTGACGTCTCTTTTAAAAAATCTATGAAGTGTTAATAAGTGTGAATGTGACCTCTGCAGTGTTGTTGTGCTATGTAAATATATCCTAAATTGACATTTAAAATTGGTTTAAATTATATAAGAATTACATAAGCTGTATTTTTATTACATTTGTATTCAACAGGCAGGAATGTAGCATCTTTGCTGTTTAATTTATTGAAAAATAATAAGTAAATCTTCATTAAAATATAGTTAAAAATAAAGTTTTATATCTTATTTACATGGAATTTGAAGTGATTTTTCCATGGTAATTGCTGCAATATTGAAACACACAATTCCCTTCAGTCTCACTGTGCTACTACTTCTCATCTCCGTATCCAAATACTAATTTTACCTCCACCACTTCTCTCTCTTTTTGCCCATTTTACACAACCATAATCTGAATTACCTGGAGTAGGTGATACTGACTTACCCAGACCCATCCTCACGACCCTCCCAAAAAAGAAAAGAAATAAATAAATAAAGAGGAACTAAATTTCCTTTGTGTTTTCATGATGCTCCAGCTACCAGCACCCAAGTCAAACCACAAATATAGACAATATTGAGCCAATGACCCCACAGTTCAATGCCCTTGGACACTAAAGATGAGTTGAGGCCATGGATCACCCAAGTTTGCTTATGCAGAGAGGCAGCGACCAGAGAGGCTCTCGAGCAGTCACATTGTTTGAGATACTGGCATTACTCCACTAATCCTGGCAGGATCCGGAATGTGACATCCAATACCAACAAAGTTCATTTATTTTCACTGCAAATGTTGCATTAAATTTACTCTAAAATGCAGTGAGTAGCCTATACCACAGTGGGTAGTGATGAGAACTAAAGTAAGAGGAAAAAAAGTTGTGATCATGCTTGAAATATGTAACTATGAACAAGAGCACTCCCAGAACTCAAGTGTTTGAGACCTTGTGACATTAGAGCTTATAATGAAAATAAATCAAAGAATGCCTTGGTTTTAATGAGTTCCCATCATGAGACACTGATATCACATGGGTGGCAACTCAAGATTTTATCTCAGCCTTGCAAATTTTCCGTTTTTCCAAAAGAACATGAGCTTTGTGAGCCCCACTCTGTTCTGTACCGAAGGGAGAAGCCATAAATTCAGAGACAACACCTCTCGGCGAGAGCAGACCGTGTTCACACTGCCACCCTTTGGGGACTTCGGGACCTCCAGGGGAGAAGAAAATCTGTGTTAGAAGCAAAACAGCTGGAAGGAACATAGAGAAGTGCCAGCTTCCACCATCACCTACTGTAGCAGCTGGAAGCCACTGCAAGTTACATCTTCCTTTCCAGGCCAATAAATGCCGAAGAAAAGACCCTGGTCTTGCAGTATTAATGTTAAGTAGGTGTTCCTGAGAGAGTCTGGCTGTAAAGCCTGACTGCTCCTGGAGCAACGTAAACCAGTCTCCAGCTGGCATTCTTACATGAATTAATTTGCCAGGATCATTGGGAATAAATCTAATTGCTGTGAAGTAGGAATAACAACTGTGCCTCCCACACAAGGTGCATCCTTATGTTTGCTCTGACACAGTTAACGTGGACCAAATGTCTCTGTTTGCATAACTTCAAGCTCACAGAAGATAAAAGAGAGCTATGAAATATCAGCTACCCTCTCAACAGAGACTGCATTCAAGTAACATTATTCTTTTGACTGTAAATCCCTTAAATTATTATGGTCCAGATCTTCACTTGCTCCCCCCCTTGCAGTTTCACAATTTTGCTATGATTTAACCAAGCACCCATATGAAATTTCTAACTAAAATCATATTTATAGCATGGAGAGTTAGGATTTTTGTTTACTTTTGAATGGCTTGTTGCGAGCAGAGAAGAGTGTCAGAGCAATGTCCAACTTGTATTATTACACTGTTGGTATAGACCAGAGTATCTGAGGAGGGAAGAAGGGACTTTTGACTTTCTTCCACAAGCATCTATCCCTACTTCATAATTTGGTAGAGTGAGAGAGCAAAAGGTGTTTTTCTTCCTCAAAAAGAAACTATTCCACTCTGTACAACCCAACAACCTGGGCTATTTTTAAGCCTCTCACCCTATTTGCAGTACAAACCTGATATCAGCTGCAAAGGTCAATTGCCCAGATTGTTAATTCCAGAGATCTCCCAGCCCACTCGAGCACCCTTGACAACACAACCACATTTCAGCAAGCAAATAACAGCACAGCAGAAATTCAGGCCTGTCTCTGGGATGCTGGAGGCCCAGCATTATCTATCTGTTGCTATAGCAGGGCTGTCCGAAAGAGGTTGTTTAACAAGGTCTGAGGGATCTGGATGACCCAGAACACACAGATCAAAGGACTCAGAGCTTTTTGTCACCCTTTGTTCGTGTACAAGGTGGGTGCACTCATCACCCTCCACTCACGCACAGGAACAGCCCCGGTATCACACATTGGTTTCACAGCTGTGGGTTGAGCCGGGTTTTTAAACTAGATTTCACTTTCCCTCTTTGGAAAAGATATACCATGAGAGAATGGAAATTTTCTGTTCCATTCACTGTCTCTAAAAGGTTGAATCAGGTTGGCCGTCAGCTACAGAACAGTGCAGGGAAACAGGATGCAGTACATGGAAAAGCCTTAAGATTTGACAGTATTGACTCAGACTTTTCTTTAAGTGTTCTACCTTACCCCTGAAAAAACATTTTCATTGTTTGTTAATGTTCCAGTGGAAAAACCAATCACTGTACCATCTTCAGGTACACTTTTGAAGTGAATTAACTTCTCTCTGTTGCAGTTTTCTTTACGGAAGGACTCAAGAGCGCAGCAGACCCTGAATGTGTGTTTAGAAGACTAGCTTTGACCTCTCCAATTTGGAAAAGTTAATTCCCTGAAACAGATATTTTTAATATCATCATCCTAAATAAAAGTATGGTATAACATAGTATCAGTCTCCCATGTATTGAACAGGCCACGTGTGGAAACATTCTATTATTATGAACAATGAAACAGGAAGGAAATCAAAGCTGAGATAGTGATGAATAGCACAAATTCATCACCTTAGACTCCCCGGTGCCACCCATCCCTGCCCACACTCTGATATAACAGGCTTTTCAGATGTCACCTTCTTTGTGGTTGTGAAATGAGTTTGAAAAGAAAAAATAAGATTGTAGAATGTGGAAAAAATAGATGTTCTCATCTTCCATTGAGAGACATGAGTTGGTTGTATCAGAGTGCGTAATGTCTATAGATGAATCTTTTAGAAATTAAATCTTTAGTCATTAAGCAGAGGCAGAAACTGAAAAACAAGTTCTTGCTTAATATTCATTGGATGATTTAAACCTGTCTTGGATGCTCAGAAACAAAGTCAGAGGGGACTTAAGGTTATCCCCCTGGTTTTGTTTGGGTATATAAAGCCTCAAAGGCTTTAGTCACTAAAAGGGGATTCACATCAATCAAAAACTAACGTGCCTATTGTGGAAACAAACTCACTCCCCCTCATTTCTCAAAACATCCCCAGAAAGTACCCTCTTGAAAGACCCCAAAGACGATCAACATTTACATTCTACCGAGCACTTCCCTTCAATTCCCTCAAGCACCACGCAGCCTTAAAGCACTTATCCAGACTAGTTTGGTGACCTGCCGTCACATGGTCCCTTTCACTAATAAAATTAAAAATAGCCTGAGTAGAGCATGAAATGCAGAAATGTAAACCTTTCAGGACCACTCTAGTCTTGTGTTCAGAGAGAGAAAGAAACAGAGCAGATTAGCAATGCTTCTCTTCAAAGTCCATGACACAGCCAAAGCACTGAAGTGGCAGCACAGCTGCCTACAAATCGACATCGCTGGGGTCACAAGGGGTTTGGGGGTTTTTTCAAGTCACTGTGGTCAGAAGGTTTCTGCTATTAGAGGGCTAATTTAAAAATAAAACAAGATAAACACTCTCTGCATAACACTAATAACTCAGTAACCCATGATTTCCGTGCCACCTATGGAAAAAGTCTGTAATGTATTTACTGTGGCAAAGAGTTTGTCAACCATGAAGGTCAAGAAGGCAGCTTTAGATACAGAGAAGAGACTCAATATCGAACAGAATTTGACCAGCCATGAATTTGGCAACACGCTTGTTGTTTATGCCAGCCTGAGGAAACTGTGGACACACTCTGGATGTTCAAACAAAGCCCAAACTCTCAGCCAGGAACTCTCCAGGTGCTGGAACAAACATCTGGAGGAAAGGGGGGCCCTGGGCTAACACAGTAAAACATTCTGACTTGGACCACACAGCAATCAATAATTTGGCACTGAACTATGACAAGATGAAGAACTGGCATCTTCCAGAGGAGCACACACCTGCAGGGCGTGTGAGAAGCCCTGCTCACTACTGAGGTTGGGTGCAAGAGTGAATGCAGAGCCTCACAGAGAGTTCAGGGCACACAGTGCTTTGTACCCAAACCACAGCACACCTCTAGGAAGCCTCACCGAACGGGTAGGGTGAAAGTTCCTGTAAAGACTAGTCCAAGCTTCTCATGGCGTGATTTCCTCTCTCCTACTGAGATGGCTGCAGAGCACCAGGCTCACACAATGACATCAGTTTTAGGAATGAAGAAGGAACAGAAAGGTCACAGAGTACAACTGAGGTCAGGTTTCCAGAAGTGCTATCTAGACCTCAGTCCGTTCTCGCTCAGCAGGACAGCGGTTAACAGAGTTTGCAGAAATGGGTCACAATGTAAGACTTGTCCAGCCTTGTTGATAAAACCTAAAGCCACGAATACAGAAATTATTCAAATTCTTCAGGCAGTGACTATTAGCAGGCAATGCCTACTTCCACCCAGAAACAAAACCACTTAATCTCTCTATATGCAGACAATTTATTGGTTGTTTTGACCTGCATAAGGAGTGAACCTGTGGACACTGTTCCCTCCATCCCTGTGAGCGGAACTTCGTTGCACACAGAACCTAACTTTTTTTGAGGTTATTTTCAAATATATAGCAAGAAAGTTCCCAACAGAATTTGTGAAGACCACCGAGTAAGATGTAATTAGAGAAACAGGACCCTTCTCTGGAAACATCTATGGGCAAACTAAGGGGAGAAGCAAGAACATTGATCGGTTATTTCTGTCCTAAAGCCACTCAAGCAACAATGAGGATGAGAAGCAGCCAGATCAGAGTATCCACTCTCTGCTCTCCTCAAGGTTAACGAGGGCCTCTTGATGTTTTACTGCTTTCTTTGTGTTTGGGCCTGGATCTCCAGGCACACCCTCAGTGCTCCTATTTAAGGTGCCCTTGTAGGATGCTGTGTCAGGAGCGTGAGCCCCAGGCAAGCCCCAGGAAGCAGTGTTCCTGCATTTCCAAATGCCAGGGCGTGGGAGCCCTGCAGAGGGAAGGGGAGCAAAGTGCAGGCAGGGGAGCACGTGGGTCGATGGAAAAAATGGGTACAGCACAGAGTGAGACAGGCAGTACTTCCACATTCACTAGTGTGGAACAGATGTAGGTGGGCGAGATGTTTATGAGCATAAACAGCATTAAAACAGAAACATAATTAGGAAATAATTAATATAAGGGTGGGAGGGGAAAAAACCCAAAGTGCATAAAAATTAAGAAAGGTGATGCCAGGTGAGTGAACGCAGGAAAACAGAAAAAGAAATGGCAGACTGAGCAAGAACTCATCTGGGAGAATTATCCTCAGTGATAAGAAAAAATAGTATCAAGATGGGCAAGACACATTGTCTAAACTAGCTGGCAGTTGAGGGTTACTGCCTAGAAAAAGAACAGGTCTGGGAATGGATAAATTCAGCAGGTCTGGTACAATATAGCCATTTCCTCAGTTTTGATTTTTCCCTTATTTTCTTCCTGGAAAGCACATCCAGTTCAACCCCTGAACAAACCAAGCAAAAACTGATTCCTGCGCAGCCCATCCCTACATGATCCTAGAGCTGTTCTGTGCCCTACACCCGGCAACGCAGGGAATCCAAAGGGAAAAGGCGCTATCAGAAGCCACCTGCAGCTCTCAGTGCCTCACCAGGAGTCTCTCAGGCCAGAAGGGACCATTTATTGAAGTGGCACTGCAGTGTCCCCAGCCAGAGCCTGCACCCACTGCCACCCTCACGCAGCCAGTCCGAGCTGATGGATGTGGCAGCTCAAACCTTCTCCTTCAGCGTGACACCAGCTGACATCTAGTGGAGTTTGTATGCAATGAGAGGAAGGGTGTGATTTAGGTTAAATCATGGAATTCCACAGTGAGGCAGCACACCTGCTTAACTACCAAACCATCCACTCTTAGGGACTTTAAATATTCTGGAAAGGGAAGTAGATACACGGGTGACTTTCTGGGTATCGAGCTGTAAGTGGTGATAGTGGAAAGAGCTGACAGAGAAACAAATTGTAAAGTCGTATTTGCAACCCATTAAATTTCGAATTTTTCATCAGAGCATGAATCTAACAAAACATGAAATTAGCAACAAATCCTGCACCTAAATACCACCCCGCCCTGTACAAGGCAAGAGAGGTTTGCAGATGTATTTTCTTCAGTTTAATAGTAAAAACGAACTTAGGGAGAAAACCCCAGGATGAGTTTATTTCAATTTTAAGCAATATCACAGCATTTTTTAATGCCTATAATATGGAAAGGAAAATATTTGAACACAAAGTCATTGGTTACTGATCCTCGGTCACTGCACAATTTAACTTTACAAAGATATGATCTTATATATGGTCTCCTGAACATCAGTTGATAGAAAATAACCCTAAAGAGTTAATTATCATTCATTTTAATAATGAGATCTTAGATGAGTTTTCCTCTAATGCCAATAAAATTTATTGTAAAAAATAAGATATATTTATGCTTTTGTGAAAGAACATGCAAAAGCACATATAAGGTTTTTCCAAATACATGTAGATCAAATAGTTAAATACTGGTACAAATCACTAGAGACTATCAGCATAATCGAGGTTTTCATTCTGTAACTTTACCAGAGTCACAGTTATCAATATGGTGCTTTTTTCTTCTTTTAAATTTAATTAGTTCTACAAATAAGGTTATTTATAGACATTTTTTAGCTTTTCAAGTTCTGGTCCTCAGATGGTTTTAGTATATAACTGCCTGTGTATGAAGCATTAGAGCTATGAGAAGGCAAGTGATAAATTTGAAATATCTCTGTATTATGATTATTTGAAGGGTCAACTCAAGTTACATTGCACAGATATTTGCTCCTGCCCATTCCCATTACAGAAATGGAACAAAATACTCCAAAATCCTATGTAAAGTTACAATGAATACAGAATGAGATTTAATGAAATAGCAATCAACAGAAAATAGATCACAGGGATATTTGCCCTTGCCTTCCCTAAGCACAGGCCAGGTCTCACGTGTGCCCCTGCCCTGCTCTGACACGAGGTTCTGCTGGAGGTGAGCACACCACACCCATTTCCTCCCTGTGGGAAAAGGGATGTACATCTCACACACAAAGCCTGTGTACCAGTAGGGTGAGCTGCAATAAAATAAATGAGTGTACTGTGTTGTTGTAGGCTCAAACCTCAGTCTAAGTTCCAATCCTCCACAGTTCATGCTCTGCCTGGGAGGCTCCATAGGAGGAAAAGAAGATGAGTCAGAGCAGAGAGATAAGGTTGAAAGAAATAGCACACAGCTGGGCTGTCAGAGGGAGCAGGGACATGACCAACCTTCCCCTCCCAACAGGGTCAGCCTGTGCCTCGTAGGCAATGGCAAATGCTCAGAGATCCCAAGTCACAACCACCCCAGGAAGGACAGAAAGCCCTCCAGAAAGATCCCCTTCTGTGACTAATTTGCAGCAAGCAGCTGAGCTAGTGCTTATTCTCAAAGCTCCAGTATCACTACAAATGAGTCTTCCACTGACACAAAGAGCAACTTCAGTGCTATTGCACTGCACGGCTCATTTCAAACACCTGGCCAGAGAAGAACAAAACACGGATAAGCTGAGTCTCAATTGGAAATGAAGCTGGGCAACAGCTGTGAGAAAAATGACAGAGGACCTCACACAAGTTGAGAGAGAGTTCAGGTCTAACATCCCTCAGGTGCTGTGCAATAGCAGGCTGGTCAGGTAGGAACACACAAAAGCTTGTCATTAATGGGTCAGAGCAGAAAATAAAGGTTCTCCCAGAGCAGTCCAAAGTGCTTCATAATGCTGCCTGTAAGAAGAAAATTGGTTTTAGTGCAAGGGTACTTGTGCCTTTTGTCTCATTTCAACATGGACTTCAGCTTTCACATAAAGAACTTTGATAAAGGGATGGAAAACATTAGTCACAGGACTTGGACAATGCATGCAAGATTTCAATGAACTCAAGAACAGCTTCATGTCATTACAGCTGATCAGTAGAGATGCCAAGATAATCTCAGTGCAAACAGGCTCTATCAGTGGAGCATCAGAGCCCAAAGGAGCTTTTTCTGATGGAAACCACAGCCACTGTTTGCCTGTGATATGTATAAAAGAGGAGTCAGGCACTATGAGCAGCATAGGCACGGACAACGGGTGGTAAGGCCATCTACAACTAAGGGAAAATAATGAAACAGAGCAACAGGTCGAGAAATTTGGAAAGCTACCCTTGCAACTGCAACTACTAAATGAAGCTTTTTAACCAAGGGAAACAGCCCAAGAGGAGTTTCTGTAAGTATGAGATTTTCCACTTTGAAATATTATCAGGAAAGTACAGCATAGGCAGGGAAACACCTGCTCTTTCTCTTGGCATGTAAAGTTCTCAGCATTGCAAAGACATTTGTGTTAGAAAGGTTTCTGATGTATACTCAGCTTTATCACTATTTATATGTGAATATTCTGTGTAATAGTCAGTGCAAAATAAACTGACGTTACAGGGGCAATCAGAACTCTTATATAGCAGTTTCTCTCTGATGAAAGTCATGCTGTGCACTAAAAGCTGTGGCTTTTGCTAGTTTACAGATTTGTTGGCATAGAATAAGGGTGCTGAAAAATCAAAATATATGTAGCAATTTGAAAGGTAAATAGATCGTGTTCTCTGACGTACCAAATCAGTTTTCCTGATATTTCTCCAACATAAAACGTAACAACAGTTAAACAGTCATTTCCAGATCAGTACTGCTTATATCTTTTACAGACATTAGTAACCCCAGCACTTAGATTCCTTTATTATCAGTCAGGCAATTCCTTCTGCAAAAGAGCTGCAGCCATGTGACTTTGTGTTTGGTTACCAGTCCTGCAGGAAGCACACGGGTCCTACACCTTAAAGAACTCGTGGCCTCGTTGCAATAAAGTCTTACAACAAGCAAAGGATAGTACACTGTGTAAATATTGAGTGAGAAGAGTTCCATGAATCAAGCTGAGTTATCTGAACACTGCAAAGCTGCATGGAATAGTTAAGATGTAATTTACCATTCACAGTAGATGACAGGACACTAATGGGACACTCAGACAGGTAACAGGCTGCCCTTGTGGGGGTCAGACAATCCAAAACCAACACACTGCTCCAGGGTGTGGTGCAGCTTTTATACCACTCCTGCCTTATTTCAGGGTAAAGACCATTGTCAGCAGAAACACACAACACCAGACTAATGAAACATAGATTATGCTTCAGTGGAAAGAAGATGTTCCAAATCAGCACTGGAAAAGATAAAATCAGCATGCTCTGTTCCTTGGTCTATTGGGAAATGAGTCTGACATAAAAAGAAGAGGGAACCGCAAAGCCCTGGATGTGTATGCTTGGAAAATGTGTGTACTCAACCAGCTGAAAGCCTCTCACTCAAATTAAAATGGCTCCTCAGAACAATAACATTTCCTTACACAGAAATCACTTCATGCAGCCATCACCTGAAGGAAAAAAGAATAATTGACACTTTGAATTGAGATGGAAGTAGCTGAACTAGATTATTTAATATTGCTTCATCTGACATTTCTTGAGCATCTCTGTACAGTAAGAAACCTACATGAATTACTTCAGTTTTCAAAGAAGCCACAAAGGCTGCATTTCATTTACATTTCAGTGAATAGAAGACTAATGACTGCAACACAAAAACACCCAAAATAGAGGGCATTGGTCAGAGTAGCCTAAAATAAGGTGATAAATAATAACCATATGCCAGGATTTAAACACATAACTTCATCTTAAATATGGCATATTGCACAGTTTTAAAAGATTGCTTTTAGGCAGAGGATGAGATGAGTGAACACTAGTGGAAAGATTCAACAGTCAAAGACCTAGCAGAGAACAGAGTTCAGAGAGTTCTGAAGCAGGCAATGGCCACTGGCAGTCCTGTAGGGCTGCAGGGAATGTGAGCAGGAGTTGCAGTGTAGTGCTTGGGCAAAGTTATGGAGTTTCAATACCCTGCAGGAAATGTTCTGGGTAAGACTCTCATACAATGCAAAATTGAATATAGACATCAGGGAAACAAGGAAAACAGCACTAAAGGAAAATAGAAACATTTCACAGCTTCAGACAGCTGGGAGATAGAAGCTTGTCCTGTGTTTTACTGCGTGTTTCAGTTTGAAGGAAAAAATTGGCTCTAGGATTAATAGGTGCCAGTCAAGCCCAAATCTAAAAGAAGCTCCAAGTTTATTTAAATAAGACTGTTTTGACCTCAGGCAGGTTTACAAACTTACAGTCCTATGTAAACTCAGCATTTGGCATTGCTTGAAAGCCAAAGGAGAAGCACTAAACATACTCCATGGCACAAGAGATTTTTTTAATTTTGTCTTTTTTAGACAAACATTTTTAACTGCCTCATTCCTAATAAACTACACCCTCTCTTATGGATATCATATCTATATAAAAGCACGTTTTATATGACTTTTATTGGCTTTGAGATACACGCTGAACAAATATCCCTCTTAATCTCAGACACTTAACAATTTACTCAGCATTGTCCAGTTTACATTGAGCTCTGATCTCTGATTCTGGTCACCCTGAGCTTTCAGGGGAAAAAAAAAAAGACTTCTAGTTTTGTTCTGCTTTGGCTCAGGCTCAACCTTCAATCTCCTTTCATAATTGGAGAAGGAAAGAGGGAAAATTATTAACATTTCTATTCTTCCCTGAGAGATATCCACTGGACTGCCTGGTAACTTATTTTTTTAAGTTCTGATATGTTAAAAAAATATTTTTTGGTCAAATGCTTCAGAAATGACTCACAGATAAAGATCAGATGAACAAAATAAGAATAGTGTTGGAACTGATTGCACTGCTATATGTAGAGTGAATTATAAACTTTTATTTAAGAAAGCCAGAACTCAGCACAGCAGATTCAAAACTCACATATTTTCCATGTTTAGGAGAATGAGTCCAAATACTTGTTGGCTTCGCAAGATATTCAGAGCTGAAGAAAATGGGATCAGTTCTAAGTAAGTAAAGATAAGAATCTTATATTCTCCAGTACGTGTGGCTGAGCAGGAGGAACAAACCCCTCAAAATCCACAGTGGAGGTTTCTTTGTGAGCTTAAGATCGTGCAAAAGAGGGCAATACCTTCAGGAGAGCCCCAGCCAAGCCCCTTCCTGCAGCCAGCTCCTTAACAGCACCTGAAGGGTACTCTGGCATTTCCCACTGGGAACTCTGTTTATGTGACACAGGCATAGGCCCAAACTCAGCCCTGATTGAGCCCAGATTTGGGCCTGTGAGGAATTCATAAGCTGGATATTTTGGGTCCATCTTTTAAAAGAATTCAGGCTGTTGGCAAAGGTTGAATATTCGTGTGGTGCATGTGAGACATGGCCAAGTGGCTCCTGCAAGTCCTCAGCTGCCACCAGGCTCCATGGGGGCCAGGCACTGCCAGGAATTTGGGGGACACATCCCATTGGGGTGGGGGAGTGCTTCCACCCAAAATGCCCTCAGCTGGTATCAGATCAGACACAGAACTGATTTATTGAGACACGCCCTCCACAGCAATGCTGAGGAGCACCTGGTGACCCCTGAAATTGCCATTTGGGTGAAGTCGGGTGGCAGAAATCCAGAGTGTTTCCAACTACTGCACCGTGGTGGTGAGGGGAGCCACCCACAGTGGAAGGTGCATAAGAAGTGAACAATAGGTCCCACAGGACACTACAATTTAAATTTTTGAGTCCCAGGTAGATAGCCTTAGTTATTTTTGGAGAGTATTTTTTTTTCAGTGTAATAAATGTACTTCAGCAAACCCAATCGTGCTGCAGATCAGTGCAGCAAGACGTTTACTATCAGCACAGCAG
The DNA here is from genome assembly GCA_013398855.1 of Mohoua ochrocephala. NCBI lineage: Eukaryota > Metazoa > Chordata > Aves > Passeriformes > Acanthizidae > Mohoua > Mohoua ochrocephala. The sequence continues at coordinate 28,156 of VZTA01010812.1, forward strand.
CTATCAAAGGGGCATTAATACAGATCATCATAACCTATTCTTATACTGCCCTTCACATTCTCCTGATTTTTAAATGAAAGTAAAAAGGTAAAAAGGTTTTCCTCTGTGTCAGCTGCCCCACCAGGCAAGGTTCTTTCTGCTTCACAGAGATTAATGCCAAAGACAAATAATCAGAAATGGAAATAAGATGGCTCTCCTGATGATGTTCAGTGAGACAGACGAGATTGTCACTCGTTCTATACAAGTGCTTACTGCTGACAGAGGTGAAAAATTATCTGCGTCAGGAACAGCAAATATGACTCAGAAGTGGCTTGTAAGGAGAAAAAAAAAAAAAATCATTCAAAGAACTAGAGATTCTCACTCCCCATAACCACATGCTTTGAGTTTTACAGAGACAAGGCAAATAGCTCACAAGAAGGAAAAAAAAAAATCTTTTACTGGCAAGAGTTATTGATCCCACAGTTCAATAGTGGTAACATTTCTCTTAGTCTGTATTTCTTTGAGCAGGTCAGTCTAATCAGGAAATCCTGAGAAAATAATCAGCTAGTCACACCATGTACTTTTTCAGAGAAAGGGAATTATATCAAATTATAAATAAATTATAAATCATTACCAATTTAAAAAGCTACAGAGCTGCTAATGGCTGTTCTGCAGCAGAAATCTATAAAGCATCATACAGCACTCATACCAAAGCTGATTTTGAGTTTAATTTAAATTTTTTAAGAGCACTGTGATACTAAGTAGCTACTGACAAAATTATAGCTCCCACGAAAAGCAAATAGTCAATGAGAAGGGATCTTACTCCAAATTTGGCTGACGCATAATGGAAAGCACCCACTGGAATACATCCCCTGTCCTTTCTTTTACTAACATAAGCACAAGCATTTTTTCCAAGTTACCAGCATTGGTGTCCTAAAACTGCAAGGCTTGAAAATCAGTTGTCGTAAATGGAGCTACATGCACTTAAATGGAGCTACTGCCCTCAAACATTTGTTTTTCCTTAAATTGTTTAGTCTCTCACCTCGCTACTTCCATGCTCTTTCCCAGAATCAGGCAGGAGACTCCTACAAGCTTACGAACTTATTGCTTAAGAGTAGCAAGCGTGAAAGTAAAATCTGACTTTAGCCACCTCCGAGGGCTGTGTAGATCAGTAATAATGTGTCACACTGCTTTGTAAACAACCGGTGAGAGATGGAAGCCCCTTGCAGCTGAGATTGCATTAACCTTTCATTATTTACCTTATGTTTGGAGCTTATATTCAGCTCTCAGGTAAGTCAACTTCAATGTTAAAGGCCTTTAAATATTACAATAAGATCTTGTGCCCCTGAAGACTTTGCTACTAAATACAAGCATCAATATTTCCTAAATCCTATGATGATTCCTGTCCCCAAAGAAGTTACTGTCTAGAAAGGCAGGACTTTTCTTGTGTTTCTCCCAAGCACAATTTAAATAAATAAATGAATGCCATTTCTAGAGGAATTACATGGAGCACCTTGAAACGGAACTGCATTTGTTACAGCAAGAAAAATATTTGTCTCAGCATAGTAAGCACAAGATCTGGGAGACACAGAAAAGCCTTTTAAAATGTAAGTTTCATACAGCTCATATTTAAGTTAGGGGACAGATTTTCACCAAGATAATTGATTTTTCTTATACTTTGAGCCACTGCTAATCCTGCAATAATGCCCTCCTTTTTTCTAAAGGGTGTCTTTGGAGGAAGTTCTACGATGGTCCCAGTCTTTTGAAAATCTGGTAACAAGCAAATGTAAGTAATGGTGTAAAGGGTAAAGGGTTTGCATCCCTGCTGCATTGCTGAAAAAATTTCCCACAAAGCAAAATCAATAACTCATGCTGCATATTATATCCTGCCTCATGCACAACTAATGAGAAACAACTTTGTGTGACATGCCCAGCACGCCTCGCAGTGAAAATAAACAGGGCATGCTGCAAACGCTTTCCCAAACTTGCCATTTCTGCAGTCACATGTAATTCCTTTAAAGGCGCGTGATGAGGGCATGGTTTATCTGCCACATCCCCACTTAGAGCACCGAATAGCAACTTTTATTGGCAGAAAAGTGACTAAGTTCTCTTGGGAAGTCCTGTGTGCAGCAAAGACACCATAAAATGGCATATCTATACAGGGTAGTGCCATGGAATACAACTCCAATACTCAGGAATGGGAAGAACTGTAGCTGCAGCAGCAATTCTGAACTTTCCCACTCCCTCTGCTTCATACAGGGCTCAGAGCTCCCCCACATTTCTCATATGGGCAAAAGTTACACTGCAACACAAACCTCTAAAAATTACTCCTGAGGACTGGCATCATTTTCAAACTGCAGAAGAATTACAAACATCAAGAAGATTAACAGACAGCATTTGTAACTCTAAAGATTTTGCCATTAAAATCTTGAACAGGAAACAACCAAGCGTGTTACAGCACAGGGAGAAACTGCACAACAGAAAACTGTTCAAAGAGACCAAATTACAGCAGAAGCAGCAGGCACACATGTGATCACCACCCCTGCCAGATGACAGGCAGTGCTCAACATCTTCCAAAAAACAAAAGGCCAGAATGCTGCACCAGCAAGAAAGTTTGCTTTAAATAAAACACTTGTAGATTCCAGCAGTGCTCAGAATGCTGCCCTTCTTAAAATGCCTCCTTCACTGCACTTAAAAACACTACTCGTTGAATTTCGATTCATTTAAAAGCCTCATGACATCCAAAAATGGAAAGGTGTGCTCACATAAAAAGCCAGAGACTCTAAACCCAGTGGATATGCAGCTCTTTAGGAAAGATGGGCAAAGTATTTGCCTACCTTAGATTTACTCTGGAATTAGATTAGATTAGGATCCAGGGAGTCCTGCATGTGCAGGAAAATGCAAGGTTGAAGCGTAGGGGTGAGATGTTGCAATTATTTCCCCATTTTGACATAATCTAATAATATTTATGGGCTACAATCAAGAATAACACTGCTTTATAAATGTCCTTATTGCCTGTAAAGAACTCTAAAGGCAATGCATATAGACAGGTAATACAAATTTGGCTTCTGAAATATTTACAGATGGGCCTATGATCTACAAGACCTACTTGAAGACAGAACACAGTGACGAAAACATAGAATTCTGGCTTGCCTGCGAAGCTTATAAGAAGATAACATCCCAGAGGAAAAGGATTTCCATGGCCAGGAAGCTTTTCACAAGTTACATCCAACCCCAGGCTCCCAATGAGGTGACTACAAGATCGTGAGCTCTTTATTTTATAGAAATGCCTGAAGTGTCATGCAGGAGACCAACAAAAAATGCCTAGCGCCTCTTGCATCAAAGGGAGTAAAAATTTGCTATTCATCCTCCCCCCAAACTCTTTTCCACACAGAATTTTAATACTTGAATCCACATTTCATCTGTAGGCAAACCTTTCAACTGTATCCACCGAGAACACAAGCAAAAGGCATGACTCAATTAAGAACCAAGTTCTTGGATCTGTTCTATTCTTTTTTTCTTTTTAACATCAGATCCAGGGGCCATTGATATCACTTCACTAGATTTTGGATTATGCCACTTCACTAGATTATGGATTATGCCACTGCTACATATCTATCTATCTATCTATATCTATCTCTCAGTCTGGTCTTTGCAAGAGTAAATATAAATGAACCAAGTAAAAACTCTACCCAGTGCTGTCCCCTCCGTAAAATGGGTGAAAAGAAAGATTCCAAGACAGATTAGATTTTTTTTTTTTTCTGGTTAAGGACAACAGCAGATTTGTATGTAAAATATCTGATTTTTTTTCCCCTGACAAGTGGCTATAGAAAAAAGTCATTCCTGCTCAGCCAGACGTGCCCTATGACCTTTAAACATTCCTGCTTATTACTCTCCTTGCAAAACTAAGCCAGCTCTGGCTTTTACTGCCACTGCCTCTGGCAGGCTGACATAACTAAAGACTCATGCTTCATTATTTTCTGGTTTATGTGTAACAATAAAATTATTATAGAGTCTCAAAACGCAGCCTCCCTGCTGGCACTGGAGGAGAAGCCAAACCCAAATCAGCTGGATTCCCAAATGTTGGCTGAGAGCAGTTGCTGCTTTAAACTACTAAACCACTCCCTCTAACCCAAAACCTGAGCAAATTTTAAAGTTCCCTCTGTTGGTTTTAAACACCAATTGGCACGACATTGCATTCTTGTCCTTTTTTCTCAGTTTTTATTTTTAGTATGTGCAGCTATAGGAAACTCAGCAAGACGCTTGCGCTTCCAAAAGAGAAATGTCAGAATTGCCAACCACAAATTCATTAATCAAATGTAAGGGCTTAAATCAGGACAGTTATAAATAAGCCGTGCAATTTTTTTTCTAAAATAGTGTGTATTGCAATCTTGCTATTGTCTGTCTGGTTTCTAGTGCTTCAGGACACACCAATTTCACATTTTCTTGATGTTCACTATTAATACAAGAACTAGGTGCCAGTCTAAAAAACTAGATGTTCATAGGGATATGAAAAACAGTTTATAGTCAAATTACAGCAGAATTTAAGAAGGAGCCACTCCAATGACTCCTCTGAAAGAGGAAGATCTCAACCCATGAAAGACATCAGTACTAACCAAATCTTTAGAGGTCTCCTCTCAACGTTAACAGACAAAGTCCAGCTGGAAACAACCAATGGAACTCATCATGAGCTGATGGATTATCAAAGGGTTCCTTTTAATTGGTGTTTTTTCTGATCACGAGACCTTTCTGCTGTTACACACCTGCAGAACTTCAATTTATCTGCTGCAAACCACGAATTGCTGCAGGAAAACTCTAGGAGCTAAAACTTTTCCTGATCAAGGTTGATATATAGTCTCAATTTTATCTCAGGTCATAACACCTTTAGTCATTTTTTTCCCACTGGTAATGTGCACCCCTCCAGGCACTTGGACTCATCAGAATTCAGGCTTCCTCTTCTGGAATCTAACCCTTGGTCTAGGAATAATTCTTAGAGAAGGAAAGCAGGGTTGGATACCAGCAACTTCCAGCTTCTCCTTCCACTGCAGCCACTCTCCATGCAAACCATGTCCACAGGACAACTTCTGCCTAAGCTGTCCCTGTCCTCTTATTCTTCCTAGAAGTAGGGAGCAAACCAAACTCATCCTGCTAAACTCCCCTGTCAGAGCCTTGGGCCCATATTCTGCGTACAGGCCCAGCAACAGATTCACCACTGCTCTTCACCTCCACTAACCACAGCAGTGAGAATTAAACTGGCTTTTCCATTTCAGATAAACATTGACAGCCCTGCAAGGAAAGCAATTACAAGGAATATTCAAGAGCCAACAGAGTCCTGCTTTGATGAAGCCCAGAGAATAATCTACAGGCACATGGAAAGAGATTCCTACCCGCGATTTCTTGAATCGCAGCTCTACCAAAAGCTCAAGCACAGTCTTCAAACTAATGGCAACAATTCAATGGTAAATTAAAGAACGGTTGAAAATGTAAAAAGGTTTCTTCTGGCACACAAGTGTTTAAGATTTAAAGAAGACAGGAGAAATCAGGCAGCAGAGGAATATTATTATTAACCTGTTCAACTGTTCTGTTGATGTTAGAATTCACGAGGCACTATCTTCCCCCTTCCCAAGGAAGATTTCTTGTTTTGTTTTCCTCTCCCCTCAATAAAACTCCAAAAACTATGGAAAACTAAGTATTAAAAAAAAAAAAAAAAAAGAAGGCATTTGCTGCTGGGAAACAAATGTTTATTTGACTATACAGTACAGGAGAAAAATCATCTGCATTGCTACATTTGCTGTTGTTTTAGTCTTACAGTCTCTCAAAGTAAAAAGATAAATTTGAAATACAGCTGTTTGCTTAAACTATCAAGTATAGTATTCATGTGTATTCATTGGTGCAGGGTCAAGTTTATGCTGAATTATGATGTAAAACATATGCTTTGAAGGCACTTGATCTGCAGTATATTTTGTACCAGTGTCTTCTGGGTTTTTCTTCAGTGATAAAATGTATTGGTGTTTTGGCTTGTTTTTCTGGCTATGGACACACAAACACATTGCTTTCCCCTTCAGACTCCCTAAGAATAGGATACAAGCAAGCCTGACCCTTGAACATCGTCCGGCAGCACAGACAGGGCTCTCTCCTGCATAAACTGTCAAAGACACCTCACTGATTCGTTAATTGAGTACCACAGTACCCTGGTTTGCATCAATAACTAATCTGATCTTCTCAAATCTCGTTAAAACCGAAATCTCTTGGTTCTTTCAACAGACTTCAGCATAGTCTGAAAGCCATAGGAGATCACAGACTTCTCTAGCACCGTCTCAAGCTGCTTTATTCCACGCAATAAAAGAACAAGTCATTCTCTGACATCAGCCCCACAAACCCCAATAACATCCCACTGATCCTCTGGGATGATCTCACTGGAGAGATGGAGTGTTCATTCAGCTGGAGCCAATTACATGACTGAGGTTATTTCAATCATGTTGCCAGATCATGCTTATTAACGCTTACTTTAAGCTGTAACTCAACTGCCTACTTTAAAGAGGCAATTTTTGTGACAATGTGATAACCCACTGTCTCACCTCCGTTGGGAAAGCTCAGTCTTTCCATGGGAGGCTGAGAGAGCTTCACTGTGCCGCTTGTTTAACCACAGGGTTGTTCTCATCACTGAGAGCCTCCCTCATTTTCCAGTGTGAATACTTGTGCCTTTTCTTTACATGAGCAAACACGAAATCACAGCTCAGTGCAGGCAGGTTTCACTATCTTGTAGGAAGGAGAAACTATAGTTGTTCTTTTAAGATGTTCCTCTTGTTGGTGTAAAAAAATACTATATGTGAACATATTTTAAGGTAAAGTTTCAATCCTTTAAAAAAAAAAAAAAAAGCATTGTCTAGGGCCTCTAAGCAGCACCATTATTGTGGTGCACAGCACAGGCTATACTTGCAGAGAGAGACAGTGATTTATTGATGACAGATGAGTATGTTGATCAACAAATATCCAATGCATAACATGATGTCTGGCTTTGTATGAAGTTAAATCGGTAAATTGTAACTCTATGTGGACCCTAATGACAACATGGGAACGACAACGTGATGTAAGCAGTCATGTTTAACTTATCGGTTATAGAAAGCCCCAAAAATTCTTTTTATCCATTGTTTTTTTTATCAAATTCTCAAGCTAGAATTCGTGTATATGTCCACAGCAGAATGCAAAGCCAGCCTGAGCATAACCTCCACCAGAATAAAAAGCTTTAACAGAACTTCAGGGTAGTAAGAAAAGGGAGTGCTGCTATAGGAGATGATCCTTTCCTTTTGCACTGACCTCATAAAAAAGGGATTATCATAAAATTATCCAGCTCATAAAACCACTCAGCAAGAAAGGACTTCACAGGAAATCCATCTAGGGATAGCATAGTTTTGCTGCTGTTAACTTCTGATGAGTGTACAGAGCATTGGACTTTAGTCAGATTAGGCCTGCAAGATGCCACAGCAAAGAAAAAAATCATAGGATTGCTTAAAAAAGCAGGGAAGCAAATCTGTGACAAAAGCCAGCCTGAGCAGAAGTAAAAAAAAAACCAAACAAATCCAAATACACACAATAAATAAACCAAGGATCACACTAAGGAAAGTCTTCCCATTTCTGTTTGAATTAGAAATTCAGAACACTTTGATATCTGTGTCCAAGTAGCAGAGGCTCATGGTGACAAAGAACAGTAACTCTCCATATATCCAAACAGGCTCAGCACGCACAGCCTTCCAAAGGGGTCACACAAAGGGCTGCTCAGGTACTGTGCTGACAGGGAAACCCTTCCTCCCTGCAGAAAGGAGATTATCCAGAAGCAGAAAAACCCCCATCCAGAGAGAACACTTCGGGAAATCACAGAGGGACTCACAAACACATTTTTATGGCGTGAAATGTTTAGTGGGTGTTTTACTAACAGGTCATGGGTCTACCTACCCTTATTGTTGGTGGGATTAATTATATATTTCCTCCTACAAATAAATAAAATGTTGGGTTTTGGGGCTTGGTTTCCTGTCCCCCATATCTATCCCACAGCCAGAAAAAAAAGAGGGTCCTTTTCCCAAAACAGATCTGTTGTTAACTGTTAGAGATCTTTGTCTTGCTGGACTTTTCTTCTGTGTTAGCAGATGCAGGGCAATAACACAGTATTTCATCAGATCATATGATTCATAAAAACAGTAACTAATGGCAGCAGCAATAACAAATCACTGCTTTTATCATTTTCATTAACAGCACTTGAACGAGCTCAGGTATACTTTTCCACTGGCAGACAAACCTAAAAGGCATTTGCTCACATTAATCATTCAAAGCTACTGCTTAAAAAGATAAAAATCTTAAAAATAGCTAAATTGGCAGAATTCTCCTTCCCTCATTTTTTTAATATGAATTAAAAAAAATAATCAAAGTGGTGATACTTCCAACATTAAGTTTGGCAAGATTAAAACGCAGATTAATAAAAGCACTCTGGCAATTAACTGTATTCAACCCTGGAAACTGTTGACCTGTGGAGGCTCCCTAAAAAAAACCAAAAAAAACAACCAATACTGGACAGATGGTCTAGGGTTTTTTGGGGTTTTGTTTTGTTTTTAAAAGAGCTGACAATTAGATCTTTTTTCCTTTGTAAATATGAGCTGTGTTGGCCTACTTTCTTAATAACAGCTGTGAAATTTATACTCCATCATTATACTGCTATTTCCATGAGTTTTACATCAACTCTTTGTGTATAGATGATAAGTGTAGAATAAAAAAATGCAGACTGTAGATCAGGTCTATAAAACAAAGTAAAAATCTGCTTAGAATTAGAGTCACCCAAAAATAAAACTTTAAGAATAGCATAGCCTAATTTCTTTGGTACAGATGGGTCGTAAATGAGAACATAAAACGTCTCTCCACTGTGCATTCCAGAGATTTCAGAGAATAAGTTGTTAGGAGGCTTTTCTCTTGAGTTCTCCTCATTATTTTTGTACTTCCACGCTAACTCCAGATATTCCTTCTTTCAAGTCCCAAGAAAGAAATGTTGTGCAGTCCCACTCTCAGTGCAGCAAAGAGCCACGATACAGAACTTGGTACAGTAGATAACTGATCTAAACAAATGATGAGCAGAGATGTTTATCACCAATTACAGGCCAGATGAGGATGTTTGGGAACTTACAGCCTCACAGGAAAGGGAAATGACTGCAGCATTTCCAAGTACTACCAAATGTACAGCACTGTTGCAATCGCAGGGCCCTTCAGAAACCGATGTGTGGTCTAATGTTCACTAAACAGAGTGCAGTGCAAGAAGTCCTCCAGAAAAGAATTCTGCTGCACGTGCTGAGTAGCTGGAACCCGTGGCTACAGACCATAGCTGGTTTTGGGCAAAGACTGCATCCTACAGTCTCCTACAACGCAGCCTCACAGAGGTGGTCCTCTCAGTAGAATTACCCATTTAACTATTTGTCAGTAATTTTAAGAAGCTTTGCTATTAAAATCGTAAATCTCAAATTTTAAAAAAAGCTTTAGAAAATATAAACTTTAAAAATTCAAATTTGAAATAGCAGGCCCAACTTAGGTTCTGATTAGAATATACAAAAGATTCTAACTTTTTTTTAATTAAAAAGAAAAGAAAGAAACAGGTGAAGCAATAGAGAAAGAAAGATAAAAAGATACAAGAGGAACAAGTTGTGTATTGAGGAAGCAAATCATGCAGCCCAGCACTCTTTGAGATATTACACATCATACGTGCACAGATTCTAAGAACTGCGAATTCTCATCACACCAGAAACGAGACCTCAGCCAGTGCAGCCAAATTGTGCAATGGGTTCTTCAGAAAGGAATGCAAATTATTAAGAGCGTGATAGTGTCATGTTCTGGATCTGTGTCTTTCTGTTGACTTTCATGTCATGCCTGCATGCTCTTACCAAAGCTGTGACGTGGAATGGGACACCCTGAAGGGCTCTGCAGCTGGTCAGTGTTATGTGCACACACGTTCTGCCTTGAGTGAGCTGCACAGACACTTCAGAGCATGCAGTGCCCCTTGGGATGTGTAGGACTTCCCCTGGACCAGCACACCTGACACACTGTCCGTCCCCTGCTGGTCAGTAGATGCCACACAGGATCCTAGACCATCTCAGGACTAGAGGCCTGTGCTTACACAACTGGATCAGTCCTGCTTTCACAACTCTATCATCTGAAAGGTTCACATTTGCCAGCCTTTACCCACCACTGGCATCTTAAAACAGCCCTTCAATAAATGGTTTACCTACACCTTTATTTTTCTCTCCAAACTTGCTGTGACAATTATCTCAGGAGTCCTGTACCTCAGATTTTGTTAAACTGAAAATATGATACAACTATCCAGGGACTAAGAGCCACTCTTCACTGCAAGGATATGGACCCCACAAAATTGGGAAATGGGGTAGGTCCACAGCGAGAAGAATACACAAATAGGGGATTTCAACCATGGCAAACCTTCACTGAGGAGCTGCAGCCCTCCCTCCCAACCACAGCTCTCCAATGCTATGTCCTCTCTGGATTTCGGCATGAGGTGCAGAGATCTGAGCATGTGGGGAAAATCCTGAGGCTTTCCAGCTCGAGGGCAGGAAACAGGGCTGCAGTTCCTCTTCCTCAAACCCACCCCACTGTAAGTCACTGATACAGGACCCCACGGATCTTCTCAAGGGGAAACAACCCAGAAGCCAAGCCCTAAAACTCATATCAAAGACTTTATGCGAGCGCTGCCTTCCTGCCCAGGGGCAGAGAGCAGAAGCTCTGTCGTGGAGCTGAGTGCAGGCTGTGCCAGGCTGGAGGTACAACACGAACCCACAGCTGGGAGATGGCATTTCACAAGCACCAGGAACGCCAGCGACCAGGAATGACAGATTGCCGCTGCACCTGCCGAGTCCTGAGGGAACATGGCATTCATCTCGTGACACAATTAATTTGCTACTCCTCTGTTGTGCCCTGGCTCGCCTATCTCATGAGTCTCAGGCTGCTAAGTCAAAACTTGCCTAGAACATCCGTCATGGGGGCTGTCACCACACACAGCACCAGCCAAGGCAAATAGTTTTTTCTCCCACACTCCTCATGTGCAAGTGTTGATTCCAGTAATCACCTCAGAATCAAACAGGTGAGTAAATAAGAACAAGATTTCCCCCTCACCGAAGAAATTGTTACATACTCAATTATTTCATGGAGTTATTTCCTTCCTGCCATACCATCATCTGCTTTGCCTTTGGCTCGAGAAAAAGAGGACAGGACAGTAACATTAATTCACAAGGAAAGAACTCCCAAAATTTGTAAAGGCAGTTTTCACATATTTGCAGTTCTAAAGATTTACTGTTCCCAACACAGGACCCAGTCAGTTATTAATGAGTCTTCCAGGATCATGGCAGATTACATTAATTCTCAACAGCAGTAAGCACCAATATTTTCTATTAATTACTTCACCAATGAATACATACTTAGTTTTCAATACAATAATTCCAAAAAATCCACACTTAATGAAAAAACTCCAAAAGGAAGAAATACCTAACTGTGAATCATTGCCCATGTTTCTTCACTCATAATTGTGTCTGTTGCCGAAATGATCTTTTAAAAATGAAAGAGGATTTTATAATTAATGCATGTAATCTCACTTCAGATACCAGTGCAGAAATTACTTGTTTATTCCTTATTACCTTCTTCACTCTCTCACTACTTCTCATTTTAGTTGCATCTTTGCAACTGTTTCTGCTGGTGGGCATCCTGCTCTTGTTTCCTAGAACATATTTTCTTTATGTATTTATCTCAGTGGCTCTACAAATTCCTTCCTTTTCTATCTGTCTTCCATATTTTTTAAATGCTATACTGACTTTTCTTTTAAAGCATATTGAACACTCTCATACGTCAGGATCTTAAAGGGTCTGTTGTTTGTTTTAAATAACTCAAGATTTATATTGTGTACATGGCATTGGTTCCAGATTAGCATCTATCCCAGCTCTTTTGGATGGGTTACTCTCTCAGGAGTAACCTGATGCTACTCTAAAGACCTCTCTCCACTCTGTCCCTGCAGATCCTTCCCACATCACCACATTCTCCCCATAATCAGGCTGGGTTACGTGTCCCAAAGCACCTTGAAAACGTCACTGCACAGCAAAGCCCTCAGTTCCACAGTTCCTCCAACCAAATCACAGTGGGGCAACCCTGGTGAAGCTTTTGCTGCTCTTACTTCAGCATAGCAATTCCTTCCCTGCAGCACAACTTGTGCTAAAGCAGGATAAAATTGCTCAGAGGATAATAAACCTGCATTGTCTCTGCAATTGTAGCACACTGGATGAACAGCTCGTTGACATTTAAACCAGGTAGTTTTACATTGCTAAGTATGGAAGAGTGGGAGAAATCCACCTCTAGTGTCAATTACAGAAGTGAGAAATTGCAAAAAACAGTTACCAAGATAATGATGTTCTGTCTAGCTCTGCTTCTCTAATAAACCTGCAAAGGATAGCATTGCAAAATCTTCAGGGAGGTTTTTTAGGAGATCAATCAGTGAAGATGAAATCTAGCAAAGATTTTATCTGTTTTATCAGGTAAATGTTTAACAGATTATGCCAATAATTTTGCCTTTAGCAGCTTAGCCTGGATTTACTGATTATTGTGCATTGGTGCATGGAGCTCATTGTCTAAATGAACCAGATAGCAGTTCTTCCACAGCTTTTGAAAGAATTCTTCCAACTTTTGTACCTGCACGGGGCCTGCCAGCCATTTTGGCTACAAAAAGAGCTTTTCTACCCAGCATCCAGTGGTTTACAAGCGAGGCCAGGCAGCTGGAGTACACCCACACTCGTAGAAAGGTGTTAATCTACTCCACCTGCACTTCACATAAGCAGAAGAAAGATCATTTCCAGTGCCAAGAGCCACCTGACCCCACTAGCACAAGTTTATAACCACTGCTGAGAAGCTGCTTTGATTAAAGCACTCATGACTCTGAGGCTGTTGGGCTTTAGCAGTGATGTAACTTGGAAGGATTTCTGGGCAGAGAGGACTCGACTGTCACGTATTTACATTATGTTAATGCTGGTAGTCCTCATGGAAAGCCCCGGGGCCTTAGCACATGCTGCTTTAAAAAAAAAAAAAAAAACACGTGGAGGAGTCACAAGAGGTAAGAAATGATTTAAGATTGGGGCATTTCAGGTTTCCTGGGGGAATATTGTCCCAAATAAACAGCAGAAAGGAGGTGGGGAGAGGGCCAGCTCACTCCAACCTGTCCTCTTCCCTCCACCTTCCTTTTTGGCCAGGGCCACACCTTCAGACAGCCCAGTCCCAGCCACAACAAACACTCAAGTCCCTCCAGGTATCCCAGGAGCTGCAGGACAACTGGATGAGTTCCCATCAGCACGGGCTCTGCCTCACAAGGCAATGGGAAATGGAAAAACCACCACAGAAGCCTGGGGCTCCTTTACCTGCTGCAAACAACCAGATAAACACTGCACCCACGAGAAAGGTCAGCCTAAGTGTTGTGCTTGGTGAATCCATCAGCTGCAGGAACATTGGAGGGGTTACTACCATGACATTAATGGTAAATTTTAACGTTCAAAGAAACAGGGTTAAAAATTAGGACATATAAATAAACCTCAGCTCTTTATTAAGATAGATTCTTCTAAGATTCCCATCTAAAGACAGAATATCCACATTACCACATCAAGCCATCTTGAATTACAGTTTCTATTTCAGTTACGAGTGCATAATTCTGTATTTTTATACTAGAAAATTATTTTTAATGCGTACAGCTTAAAAACCCACAAAACAGTTACTCATAATCATTTAATTATACAGAGGCATTTAGAGAAGCAAACTGCACCAAACATCTAAACATAAATCAGAAAATTAAAGTTTCCAACAGACTTTTCTCATTCCATTTTATTTGACCTTTTTTTTTTTCATTTAAAAACAATTGACATATGTTCAACAGGCTTCAGAAGGCAGAATGTTTTAATTAGGACACCACTCCTGCATGACCAGAAATAACAAGAGCTAAGAAAGCAGAGAAACAAAACTATAAAAAGACTCTGGCTTCCCATTTAGCCTGACACAAAACCTTCTCAAACCCTCACAAACAGTTTAAAAATTACCACATGTGGAAGAGATGAGAAGTTCGTTTCTCCCTCCCAACTTGTGCACAGTCCATTCCTGCAAATGCACCAGCACACATGGCACCAGTAATAGCCAAGACCGATCACATTTAGTCCAGATGTGCAATGATATCACTGAAGCAATGAAAAAAGTATTTATGACCAATGCTGTAAAAGGGGCAATTTGAATCCAATGGGAAATACCATTATAGAAGCTCAGCATTCCTTTGGTTTTCAATGAATTAAAATGGCTTTTGGTCAGTTTTCCACTGTCGCTATTTTTATTCTGTTTGGAGCACCATTCTCCTTTCTTTTCCTTGGCCAAACAGCTCTGTTGATGGATGTACAAAGCAGACCCGCCTGGGCAGGCAGAGCAGAGCCTTGTCTGAGGTGATAACGACAATGTGGTCCCCAAAGACATTCAGGAAACTGAAATTGTTACTGCCCCTCGTCTAAAGAACGCTGTCAGGAAACAATTGCATCGTTAGGTTTGTCATTTAAATTCAGCTGCTTGCCATTAACCTTTCTGATGCAAAGTGCAAGATCTGAGAAGAATTTACATCAGCAGATTATTAAGGTGTGTGACAATTAATAAGCGATAAAGCTCACTGAAGCTAAAAGCACAAGGCGTACTCTGCTTCACTGCAGCGTGACAAATGAGATGGCAGATGCAACCACACTATCCAGTGCAGAATTAATCCCAGACAGATTCTCAGGTAAGTGAGAAACAAGACATGCAGCCTCACAAGAGGGATGTGGCTATACCATAACATCAACCAAAAAAAAGAACAAAAAACCTGAAGTGGTGCTTTAAAAGCAAAAGACAAGGGGAATAAATTCCATATAAAGTGATTTATATTTTAAATAATTTATACTTTATGTATTGTAGCAATTTTACGATTCATACTTCTACATTTTATTCTTGTACCAGTCCTGCACTGGTACCAATCCATACTGATCAGGAAAGGTGATGAACAAGAAGCTGCACCTGGACATGGACTGGGGGAGCAAAAGAAGAGTCTCCCTGTGATACAGAAGTGAGATTTCAAAGGCAGCTTCCCAAAGAGAGCAGCATTTAGGGAAAAGATCAGGACACAGGCAAGTCATGCCCCTTCACACGTCTCCTTTCCAGCCTCTCCAAAGCTGCACTGACTTCAACACGCAAAAGACCAGTTATGTCACTCAGTTGCTCTAATTCTAAGCCCAGCTGGAACCAGTTGCAGTCATTGCTGTTCAGCCCAAACTGCCCAGAGAGAAGGGAAAGCCAACAGCTGGATACAGCTCATGATTTCTGTCATGGAGCTGTGGGTGTTGTGCTTCCCTCCCTTTCTAACTCATGCTTTTGAAAGCAGCGCTGCTGTCAGAGATCTGTTTGAACACCCCCAAAGACACTTGGAAGGCCTCATCAGCTCCTAGCAAGAAAATAATTACCCAGCATTGCTTAAAGCAACACTACAATTGTCACAGCAGTTCCCAGGGAATACGTGGATAATCTCACGCACACAAGAAACCCAACTGGATTCCCAAAATGAGTAGCTCACCAAGAGCATTAACAAAAATCACAGCCTCTGTGGTGTATAAAAAGATGTAGTTAGCTTAGATAAACAGTTATTTGTTTCTTAAACTTATTTGCTTCTGTGCTTGCTTTGACTCAATTTTCTTGTTTCCCCTCTCATTCCTTGTTAAAGATCACATTTTAAAATATGTAATATTCCTTGCTTAATTACAACTCCCTAATTTAGTTCTTAAATCCAGCATCTTCCGTGGGAGAAGTTTTACTTCAAGTATGATTGCATCTTTACAACCACATCTGCACAACCTGCTGCTGTAAATCTTCTGCCTATTCCTGTGAGTAATACAACGTGATACAGCAAGAAAACAATTCCACCTAATGAAGATGATGTCAAAGCATTCCCAGAACTGTGTCCAGAATGGGAAGGTGTAATAGGTACTGTCTGTGGAGAGGGGAAAAAAAAAAATCAAAACAAAACCAAAGAGAAAAGCAGCAAGCCCACACACTTCCTTTACCTTTTAAGTTCTTATTGCATCCACTTCTCCATCCACCAGCACATTCTCAACCACGGGGAAGGATTTTGTTTTCTATTTCAGTTTTTCTACTCCTCACAATTAGAAGCCTCTGGCTTCAGAGAAGGTCCTGAATAGTCCAGCTAATTCAGGCTAATTCACACCGGTTTGCTGCTGTGCATACCCCTCTAGATTCTCAACACAAGTAGTCACATGTTTCACCTTAATTTTCTCGAGTTACTTTTAACTGCTTTGAGAAAAATCTGGTATTTTATGCAGTGCTTAAATTTCAAGAGACCCTTTATCCCTGCCACCCGGTTTTGAAGATCATTGCAGGTTTATTTGTTATTACATGTAGCACACAAGGAGGCCTCAGCCTGCTCAGATGGTGCAGCTGCTGATTAAATAATAGACAATTAACTGTCAGTCTTCAAACCACGAATAAGAGCTGTTAGGCACTGTTAAAAAGATTGATTTTCAATATGCTCAATATTAATATGTATTTATTATAGTGACCACACAAGTATTTATGTTAAACAATAAAACCATGGGGAGTGGTCTGCATTTTGTTATAACTATATAATAATCTGCATGGCAGAAGTCTTCAAATATTAAAGGCATCTTTGATGTGTCTGCTTTTAATTGAAGCTGGAGGATTGTGCAGGGCCCAGTTAATGAATTAAGCCAAGAAAATTTGGAGATACTCTCCAAGCAATCATCTAAGTCTAATTCTTAGACTTGTGCATAGACTCTCATTGAAGGCCTAAAATTTGTTAAATCTCCCTAACTTCCTTATAGGGATTCTTTCCAATAATTGATAATGGACTCTTAAAACTCTCTTATAAGCCAATTTCTCTTTTGTCTCATCCCCACTTAGACTGTTACACTGCCAAAAGCTCTGCTTGTCCTTGGTTTTGTCACAGTTTAGTCCATATAAGGCAGCCAGGCCAAGCTGTTTGGAGTGAAATTTGTGTTTACCTTCACTTTGAGACGATTGTGGCGAGTTTGTTTAGCAAGAGGAAGGTGACGTAGCTCATTGCTGGCATTACTAAAGCCCTGATGAGCACACATTGCAGGATGCTCAGCAGCCAATCAAGCACCTCTGCCAGTTCTAACATGTTAATAAGTACTGAGATGTGTCACTTGTGTTCTCTTTTAGTAATTCCTCGAAAAGATGCTGTTATCAGAAGTGCAGCTTCTCTCTGCCTTCCCACTGCTGTAGGAAATGTGGCTCTGCATAAGCTTTCTGCAGAGACTTCTACATTCTGGAAGCTTACCAGCTAATACTCACAAATAAATGTATTAGTACTGATATATAAGTGCAACAGGGAAAAACTTTTAAGTTGAAACATGAAGTAGGCTCAGTAAGAGCCAGAGTAGTGTTGTGTGTAAATGGCATACAGTGAAATTTTCTTTAAACACAGATTGAAATTCTGCCCCTCCATGAAGTATTGAGACATTTCCTTGACTCTCTGAAGAAACTGAAAAAAACCATACAGAAGATGGCAGCATCAAAAAGAAACAACACCTCAAACTGATAAGCATATTAAGACAATTTAGGGCCCATATCTGAAGGGAGGAACCTGGAGGTGAACTTTTCAAAATTCCCATGCAAGTTCCCTAGATGTTTGGGGCCTTCTTTACATGACCATTATCACTCTCACTTGGATCACTTGCCAGCTGAATATTCTGTGGATTTTTCTTCCAATCATTGCTTGCATGGCAGTTGTGCCCATTTCCTCCCCCATGAAGATCCTCCGTGTTTCTGACCTGGCTATTCCAGCCCTTCCCACCTGGTCACTGCTACTGCAAACAGTGGCACCAAAGGTGAATTCTCAGCTCCTCTGAGCACTCACACCACTGGCTGGCTGCTTTCCTAAGTGCTCCAATTACCCACTACAAAACCCAGCTTGCTCCATCATCCTATGGGAAAGCATATTTTAGTGCCTGGAATGAAACCTAAATTCCTGGCCGCTCCTCAATCCCATCCATTGCTGCCAGAATAAACAAAGGAGAAGAAAAAACCTGCTTCAAAATGACCTGAAAATGAGCCCTCAGATTTTTCTATTGCCTGATTATATACTGGGTACTGAAATTCTGCAAGTACAAGTTTGTTGACTACCCAGAACCTCTCCACAAACGTATGACACCGAGGTATTTTGGAAAAACAACTTCCCCCTGAGCCCTTCATTTATTACCAATAGATATTAGAGCTTTGTAACTTGCTGCCTTGAGGAGATGGAGTGAAGGTACAGCTGGACAGAGCCAGCAGATCTCTGCACTTACATCTTAGGTTCAGTAGGAAACCAACAAACAAAGCAGGAAGGAAAATGCAATTAATTATCCTTCGAAAGGTCACTTCTCTTACTCCAGCTAGAAGAGACAACTCACACAAGAGCACAGCGTCTCCCTAGCATTAACAAAGCATACTCTAAAAGGACAGATGCAACCCCGAGGCTTGGCAAGGAGCCTGGAAGCACATTTCTTTCCTGATAGCACCCTTGGAGGTATTTTCAGGAATAATCCTTTCCTTCCCAGGGGTTACATATTGCCCAAAAAGTACACAAGGCTTGGAAGTAGCCAATCCTGAAATAACGCCTTCCACTACCACAATATGCTGGTTGTGACTTAAAGAGAGGCATTTAAACATCCCTTCAGCAGGTATATAAAACTCAGGGGTCTAATTTGGCAAAAGTTGTTGCCACCAAACAGTTTTCATCCAAGGAATTCCCACTCCATAACTTTTTGCATAGTCAATCAACCCTTGCGTTGCTCACAGGAAGCAGGGACAGGATAAAAACCCAGCCAATTTCCGCTTTGTAAAACTAAAAGCATTCCTTATTGGTGTCTTCACACATTGCTGGGATCTGTGTCAGTAAATATGGTGGAAATATTTATATTTGAAGTGTTTCACTTTTCTTCAAATGCATCCACAGTCCTGTAAACCTCATTTTTCATCCCTGCCTCTATACGAGTACCATTTTGGGGAGGAAGGTTAGACTTCCCTGTCATCAAAGCTCCCTTTCTTCATGCAGATGGCTGAACAGAGCAGCTTTTCCACGTGAAACTGCGCAGGGGTTCTTGACAGCACTTCCTGAGTGACGTGCTGCTACCACAGGCTGGAGAATTGACACATTTGACCAAAATTCTCCCAGGAACAAAAAGGTGCAAGAGGTGTGTGGCCACTGGGGCCAGCTGGAATAAGCTGTAATGAGTAAGAGGAGTAGGTCTGCTGAGTAAGAATATGTCACTGTTAGTGTGTAACTTCTGAGAATAAACTGTTTTACACCGTGTTCCAGGAATATTACCACATAGCTTCAGTGTATCGGGTGACTCAGCGGGCTGGTGACATGGAATAACAGATCAAAGGAACAGAACCAAGGAATTCAGAGGTTCACGTGCTAATGCTGCTGGAAAACTCTGTCACCTAACCCTTGGCAAGTTATCAAAGCACTGAATGGTAATATATCCTCAAGTAAATTGAAGTTGCATAGTGCTGGCTCATCAATCCAAGACAGAAAGTGTGACTATCATAAAGCAGATGTCTCAATTAATTTGTTATGATACACTGGCTCCAAAGCTGTGGTCTATTAGGCAATAATCCAAGACAAATCCACGATTATTAGCATCAGACAAACAAGCCAGCATTTGCAAAGCAGAGTTCCTCTGTAGTCTCAAAAAAAAAAAAAATCAGCTTTTTCAAACGCGTATAAAATACACATTGCTCAGGATGCTGAGCTTAGTTTCAGCTGCATAATTTCCAGGGCTCACCCCCTGATGGAAGCACCCCCGTGCCATCCATGCTTTCTGACAGAGGTGAGCTCTGCAATCACCACATCAGTAGCAGAAAGACTTCTCCTGCAGGCACGAATGCTCCTGGTCATCCCACAAGGTGCAATCGTTAATAGCCAAGTTTCACTTAAAAAGTGTTGGAAAAGACTTCAACCATGGTAACTGAGGCTGAGTACAGGCTGGGAATGACATCCATTGGTTTTGGATGCCCACTTGTGTTTCCAGGAGCCAGCCACATGAAATAGCAAGCTACCAGTCCATCCTGTGCTCAGTCAAAGCCAGAAACTGATGTCTTAAACCCCCACAATACACAGCTTTGGGTTATGCCACAGTGAGCTTCCACATCCCGACAAAACCTCGGTGAAATGATGGTTAGATCAGCACCCTCAGCTGCTGTGTGGGAGAAAAAGCTCCTGTTACATTCGGTTACACAAAGTTGAACAGAAGTGAGCTGAGCCAGCCATGGCCAGCCAGGAACCTGTTACTTCACCTCTGCAAAACAAATGGAGGACTTTGGGGTTTCAAGCTACCTCAGTGCTCAGGCAACAGGTTTTAAAAGTGTTTTCCTTTCAACTCTGGAAAACAAATTTCACCACAAGAGCTAAGAAAATCTTCACCAGCAGCAGCTCAGATACCACTGATTTTTATCAAAACCAAAAAGACCAGTGAAATTGCCATTTTCTTCTTTCAAAAGAAAGCTACTGACAGGTTCTGATAAGGAGAAAACATTAATATACAAAGTGCCTGTAGCCAGGGCAACTGAAGGGCTCAGCTGAGCAAAGACTTGCATTTCTGATAAGAATGCAAGCAAGTAATGGATTTTGCCTTTGTTTTGTGGATCTATTTATGCCAGAGAATTGGAATAACACAGGAAAGCAAACTTACTGAGCTCGCTTATTAGCAGGGTTGGAGACCAGGGAGGGAAGGAAAGGCAAGAAAGAAGCTGAGGTTCATCAGGTACATCTCTAACTGCCACATACCTCCAAGAGATATTTGCCCTTAGTAAATTGTTCCATTACTTATCACATGGATCTGCAGAATGGTTTCATGCTAAGCTTCAAATCCTTTATGTCATCGAGTCCCCCAACGTGGAGGAAAAAAAAGAGCACCATTGCTACATGGAATCAGCACACTCATTTAGAAGCACAGATCAGATTACAGGTGTAATTGAAATAAATCCACCCTCACAGGTTTAAAGTCAGGGATGCTGAAGTACAGGAATCCTCAGCCAGAGGCTCAGAGGAGATGTAAAGATTGCCCCAGTTATCTCCTCATCATGCACAGCACACCACGGGGCTGTTCTGTCCCTTCCATCAGATATGGGCCAAAACCCCACCCAAAAGCAACCGAGAGGAAAGTTATTTAAATCAAGAACAAACTTCCCATTTCCAGGCAATCCTATGCAAATGACAATACTTGGAACAGAAAACCCAACAACAAAAGTGAAATGGGCAACATGTACTTGCCACTGTAATCGGAATAAGAGAGATCAAAATGTCTACCTACAGTACAAATAAAGGATCAAAGCAAACAGCATTTCTTCTGCTTCCCAGGAGGTGGGTTTTACTTTTTTCTTGTTTTGTTTGTTTAAATAAGGCGTTGTTTATTCATTCTTCCATCTTTCAATAGAGCCACGAATGTCCCCAGTCAATGAGGCATGCTTCCTCCCAGGGTACTTGGAAAAGCACTGCACATTTACAGAACTCTCTCTGTCACAAACATTTATTCAGAGCTGTCTTCGGAAGACTCTTCATGTGATCCCTCTCAGGTTTTCTGTTGGGCTTTCTTTTGCCTCTCCTGAAGCCTGGGCTCCAGGAGAAAGAGCACCTGGGGAGATCCAACAGGCTTGGCCGTACAGAAAACCTCTTACCAGGGAAAGGAGCCAGAGGCTGACAGCTTCTGCAGTAAGATGTGGAGTAATGATGTAAAAATCACCCCCCACTCTGCAGCAACATTGCAGCCTCGGGAAAAACTCTGCTGTGGAAGTTTTTGTGTATTTTCCCCTGTGAAACAGGGCCCAGCAGCACAGCTGTAGCTCATGGCCCTGAGGCAGACAAGGGCCACCTGATTGAGAGACATCCACCTCGCCTTCCCTGCCCAGAAATACCCCAGGAGGAGCAGGAGCTGGGAAGGACAGGGCCATGGCTCCTCTGCCCAAGCTACAAAGTGTGTCAGATTAAGACACAAAACCCATAGTAAAGTTGAAATAAGAAAAGGAAGATTTGTTTAAAAAGGTGAGTGATGCCATTCAGAGAGATACCATTCTCTAAGAGATAAATAGGTTTTAGCCACCTTGACCCAGTACTAACAGCCACTACTGATCTAAATCCTTCCAGACTCCTTGCAGATTAAGGATACTTTAGTTTTATGTTGTAAACAAAGAAATTAAAGGCAGTTTATGAGAGAACTTTCACACAAATCCACACATGGGATGGGAATATCAAGCCTGGTCTCCAACAGCAGATTAAATCCAACAACCACCTTCCCAGTAACCTGGTCCTGACAAGCAAAGCTCTACTGGCTTCAGGCCACAGATCTTGCCAGACTTAACACACAGAAAAATCCCACCAACACAAAACTTGCTCCAGCTTACCAACATCGCTTTTTGGTCCACGCCAGAAGTACAAAATAGTTTAGAACAGATTGTTCAAATTTGCCTGCAGATTTATAACTGGGACATTAATCCTCTGTGACACTTACTTTTTTTGTCCTGTTTTTCTTTGCAGATATTATCTTCTGCAACGTAGCAGCAATATATCAAAAAATGTAATTATGCAAAAGCTTAACTAATGAAACGAGCGCCAAATTACCTCAAGGAAGGTTAACGAGAGGGGGCAATTGATTAAGCCCAGCTAGGTTTCTGTGACATAAAACAAATACATGACCTCCTCTTGTATACATCTGCAGTATCCAAAACATTCTACATCCCCTTTCTATAATTGTTTCCAAGATAATATTTCAGATTAAAGTACAGAAACATGCTCCAGCATTAGTTTTCTTCCAGAAAAAACTTAGCGAAAAAAATTTCAGCATTTTCAATAGTGACTTTTCATGACTAAAAGCCCTCATACTTCTAAATAGCATATCCCAATGACTTTTTTTAAAACCCTGTAATCTGTAAATGGATTTTTAAAGTCATTCAAAACCTAATTTTTATGCAAGAAAACATGTGGTGTAACCTGCTCTCTTTTCCTTCTCCCCTCTCCTTCTTTAAGGCTACAAAATGCAAACATTAAACAAGAAGGAAAAGAGACAGGAAATAAAAATCACATAACAGGGCTTGCACATATCTTTCAGGTAGTGCACTTTTTGTATAAGTGTGATTTATTCCAGAGGAAAAACTGATTTACCTGTTGAGATGCACGAATTTGAAGACAATCAAGCCTGGAAAGCTGAGCTGCAAAGATAAGAAACAGGAATATTAATGGCATTCTTCCCAAAGGCAGATGCTCCTATAGTGCACAGTAGTTGCAGAAATAACAGATCACACAACAAAATGACATTGCCTTGTGATGAATTTAGTGTGATCAGTAGCAGATCCATCCCTAATTCAGTCTAAAGCAGGTGTTGCATTTTATGTTAGACATCATTGTATATAGACTGTGATGCAATCAAAATGCTGCAGCTCTTAAGTGAGACCCTTCCAGGTTCTGCATTGGATTTTGAAAGCATATTAGATGATAAAAGTGAAGAATCAACATTTTCCCTGGCTTTATTTTCTGTTATTACTGTTTTTGACGTGGTACAGGCAAACAGCTTCAGGAGCATAAGGCCTCCCATAGGTAAGCAGCCAGTGCAGCTCACTGAGAGCCAAAGAGCAAAGGGAACATTTGTGGGAGCTTCCAGAGCAGGTCTGGGCTCAGACCTGGCAGAATTGTCTCTGCTGAACACCCCTGGGTGCAGGGCACACAGCAGAAGGCAGCACATGTAGAACTTGGCTAAAAGCTCTTTCCCCAGAAACAGCACAAAGTTTAAAATAGCTCCATGGAGTGCTGGAAAATGCTGCTAGTCAGACTCAAAGCATCAGCTTTATAAACCCTGCTGAGCTCAATGAACTAATCAATTAACTATCTTTAATAAGTTACTGAGCAGTGAGACCCTTCTGTCTCCCCAGCAGCAGCTCAAATCCATACCCCTGCCCACCAAGTTCATTGCTCAGTGGTTAAGGGAAGTGTTACAATAAAAATTTTATCAAAAGAGAATAAAAATGCAGAAAGGAAACAGAATTGATAAAAAATATCTTTTGCATATGCTGGCTGGACATACCTCAGCCTTCTTTTGAGCCTACAGATCATCCTTGGAGTACTTGGCAAGCAGAAACAAGCTCGACTGGCTCATTACCAAAGCAGATACAAGTCCTTGCCTATGATACAAGGTGTACAAGGGCTAAAGCAGGAACTAAAGACAGACTCGTGGCCTTGCAGCAGCTCCAGCACCCACTGAACTCAAGGTGCCTGTGTAAGGCCCTTTCCCAGCAGCTCAGCACGCTGGCAGAGCCGGGTGGTTTCTGCCTGCCACCAGTGTCCCTTTTTGAGGCACTGAAATACCCACAACAACATCACCTCAGTGCTCACTTGGCCTTTGCTGCTCTGAACCTCCAAGGGGCTGAACTGAGCCCACCTGCTTTGTTCTAAAGTACAGCTTCCCTCAGGGCTAAGGGACACAGCATCCACCCAGAACACAGGAAACAAAACCCAGGTTCTGTTTTTCCTCCTCCCTGAAAGGGTACAAGCCCACACTGCAGGGAGCTTCTGAATGATCGTTTAATTGATCACCTACTTAACCTATTTACTTAAACTATATTTTATTGCTCAACGTATTTACTCAAAGCCACGGCACAAGAATTCCATGGAACTCAGCTGCAGTTTGTACATGCAGCCTTCTGTACTGGAGGAGCTTCCTGCAGGAATGTTCTAGCCTCAGCTGCTCAGATGATTTGATGCAAATATCCTCTTAGTGAATAAGAAAAATAATTCAGCACAGCTTTCAAATTTTAAAACACCCCACTATCTATTTTCTATCAATGTCTTAAAAATAAACCTTACCTTAAAACTTACAAAATCCTTCCTTTCCCAAATACACTCCCTCCGACCACACAAAACCTCCTGAACCTTCAGTATCCTTATATAACAGCAGTTAATTGCTCAATTAGCAGTTGTCAAATCACCTGTTTACCATTTAGGACAGCCCCAAAGCGATGGGGAGTGAAGACTGTGAGCAGCAGCAGCTGCTAAACCCCACCTGCTGTGGGGCAGGAACTGCTACTTGGTCCAGATGAGGCTGCCCTTACTCAAACCACCTATACAGCTAATTTTGGATGTCAGTATATCCACACAAAATTATGGCCTGTTTTTCCTGGTATTTCCTGTCTATGGTGCTCTCTGAAATATATTTCTGTCGAGTTTGAAGAACTGCATTTCGTGTACAAGTACACATCCTTGGCATGCAAAGGAAACGGCGTTAAATTTGGGTTTGCAAGACTCCTTGACATAACAACATACTTGGAATGCTAGAGAAACCTGAACCAGCCCTTCCAGCAGGGACCATTAACTAAAGGAGAACTTTCCACTTCCAGTCTCTGTCCCCAGGAGAACAGCTCTCTGCTCCTCTTGCAAAGCAGCTGAGGAGTTGTCACCTCTAGGTCACTATTGCAGTGATTTATAGTCACTTCTCTCCTGATTTGTAATAACTATCAGCAAAACAGAAAAGCTTTACAGAGCCTGCCAATTAATTCAGCACAAATTTCCAGTAAAGATGGACTGGTGGAAAGCCCTGGCCAAATTCCTTCTCAGAGGAAAGACAGAGCAGGAGATTAAAATGTGATGATCTGAGCCTGTCCTTGTTTTCTTTACACAAGTTTCATCACAGGACAGCCATCCCAAGTCCTGTCTGGAGAATCCATCAAGTAGCATGGCTTGCACACTTCTCTTCAAGAAAACTGTGCCAAATGTCTCCAAAAACCAGCTGCCAAAGGTTATATTCTTGTCTGTGTTTATAGTTGTGTGACCCACATTTGATTAGCTCCAATGGGTTTTGGTTTAGAGGCCAGAATCACAACTGCACAAGGTTTTAAGTAGATATTTGGTCACTCTGCCCTCCCCTGAATTCCAGCCACATCCTCGCATGCTTATGCACAAATTTGGAAGCTTTTAGGGAGGCAGAGTGAAACATATAAACCTCCCCAACAACATATAACTGACCCCTAAAGGTAGCATAAGAAATCATTTCACCGGGAGAAGCCCTTTGCCAAAGGATCGGAGTTCAGCAGGTAACTGCAACTGTGCACATGGCTGAGTCAATGCTGGCTGGTAACAAAGTGATTTTAAAGAGCTGCTGTGATTTTCACATCACATGTGGCTGCTACAGTGTGTCTTGCCAAATAGTAATATAGTTTTGTCTAAAAACGGTGTTGTAATTTCCTGTAATAGTAGCACATCCTCAGTATCAGTTTAAGAAGGAGGATGGAACAAAAAGCGCGTCTGATGCCCACGAAAACATTTTCTTTCCAAATCCAATTAGTCTAAAAAACGCCTCTTTGACTAAATTCTTTCGTCAGGCTAAGAAACAGTCTGAACTTACAAGGGAACATGAGATAAGACTAATTTTCATAAATTTCGTGGCTCAGTACGTTCAGTTTGTACTGCAGCTTTTTCAGATTCATTGCAATTTCGGCTCAGCTCAGTGCATCCCATGCAAGGGAACTGTCTCACCTACAGCGTGAGCTCTCCAAGCTCATGGAGATGGGCAAACAGAATTTTGTACACTTTCTCCTGCTTATCTTTCACTTAGTCCAATCTTCAGTATTTGTAGCATTTATAGTATTTGGTGGAATGCACAAATACTGCCCCTATTCCTTAAGTTTCCTTTTCACTCACAAAAGGAAGGGAAAATGTTTCTGTTGAGAAAAAAGACATTTCTTTGCACACCAACCCCTACAGCCCTCCTTTTATATGCACAGCTCAAAACTGTGCAGCAAACCCTGGCTGTAAGCACGGGCATTATTAAACCAACCAATTCATCCTTAAAGGAACTGCTTGCCACATTTACTGGTACAAAACTGGCCTCGCATTTCCTATTCCCCTCTAAACATGCACACACTTGAAAACAAGAAGTTATGGCACTCTGCAACCCACGTCTTCACCAGCATCCTTCCTGATCTTCTCAATGTCTCTTTTCATTTTTTCTACCTCTTTCATTTCTCTGCTGCCATTCTGCTGGTTTGCAGTCATGTTCTCAAAATAAATGACCTTCAAATTTTATCCTTCCGCTATTAGAAGAAGGAACAGTTTGTGTCCCACTACCTAACTTATTCTTTCAGATTTCCTTTCCCATTGCAGGGATGACTCAGTCGATAATGAAACAACTGCTAAAACCTCACAGCCTAAACCAGCAACTTGAGTTTATCTTGACTAGATATGCTGCACATCTTGATAGGGTCTCAGGTGCTGGCAGCTGAGCTCCTGTCCCTGCAGACAGCTGAGGGCAGGAACTGCTGTATTCACCCAGAGAATGAAATCTCTGCTCTTCAGCTGGATTTTAAGGACTTTTTTCACAGACTTTGACAGGACTGCAGCAGTTCCGTGTTCTTGTCATGAGTTTGCTGGTAAAGCTAGTCATAAGTTAACATACATGCTAGAGGAAGTCGCTCAGACCGTGAATGCATCCTTCTGTCTGAGACTTCCAGCCTCATCCCTGTGAACTGAGGATTAAATAAACGTTTTGGTTAATAATGTAAAATATTATTTTATGCGATGTAACACTTATCAGATAAGTTGACCTGGAAATAATGTCCAATGTTTACACCGTGATTGGCAAGATAAAGCCAGGAAATCACAAACAGGAAAAAGTTGTTATATTTTATGGGTTAAACAAGTCCTCTGACTCATTCTCTGACAGTTAAAAGGGTAAGCACATTGCTTTTCTGGCTACAGGAATAATGGCATTGCAATTAGACAAGCAGAGGGCTGTAATAAGATGGAATTAGTTCCTTACAGTCATCAACAATATTTTGTGAACAGGTTGCATTTTGTGGCTTAGCATCTCAATGGCAGTGAGTATTCATGAGGCCTCTATATTCAATCCAAGGGATCAAGGAAATGTTAATAAATATTGGCAGATGAGAGAACCTCCCTGAAGACACTCCAGCAGGGCAGCTGCCCCTTCAGCATGGGAGCTGCTGCCTCTGGGCCTCTGGACTGTAGGAGTTTTGAAACTTTAGGGGATCCCCAGCCAGCCCTGCCCAGCGTGGTGGGGTCAAGCCCGAGGGGCTGTTCTTGCCAAAATAACAAAGCCCACTTTGCTCATTGTTATCTTTAAACATGCTTTTATTTGTCACTAGGTGTACAAGCCATTCTCCCCCTAGACAATGATAAATTGTGAATGTTTACTCTCGTGAAGACAGAAGAAGAATTTCCACCAGATCCACCCTTTGCAGCCTCCTCCAGAACAAAGAGCAACTCCTGCCTGCAAACCATCCTGTCCTTTTCTTCGAATTTGGGGGTTTTGGGTTTAGGGTTTTTTTTAATGTGTGTGAGGGGTTTTGTAGCTTTTGGTAGGGGTTTTTGTTTGGGGTTTTTTTTTTTTTAAATCTCTTTCCTTGATGGTCAGTTCCTCACATCTGGCTTATTGCTGGTGTGGGGGTTTTGGGTTGTTTTTTCTTTAATGCAGTCCAAGTGTGTCATCTTCTCTTGACCACTGGGCGCTTCCAAATTTCCTGAGCTTATATGAAAGAATTTTCTTCTCTCCAAACAGCCACCACGATGCTCTTCATGTCCAAAAAGCCTTCCCTGGATTTCAGAAAGGAAGACCTCTTCTCTGGCACTGAGCCTAGAGCTGCATGAAGAAAACAAGCCAATGACTCCTCATAATTCTCTCTTTGCTTCCCCTGTTTACAGATAAATGACACAGATGTCAAGTGGGACCATCTTCAATCTTCTGGTGAACACGGTGATTTTGCACAAAAGTGTATTAACTTCCCATCTTAAACAACCATCCCAAAATAAACTAAACTAAACAATGCATTAAGTCTTCAACTTTACTCCAGTATCAGAGAGCTGTTATTCAAAGGAACATCCCACTGGAAGAGGCTTTTATAAAGCCTCTTCTGCCTGGTTATGAGAAGCGCTGAGATTCAGGATGCAGAATGTCTCCTAGAAGTACCACTCAATTGTAAGGGAAATGGAAGATAAATGTTTTGGAAATGAGACAACAGATATCTTTTCCTGAGAACTGGAAATCTGGTCCTTGAGGCTGGCTCCTGTGAGGAGAAGGCCCTCCTGGAGTCCTTGAGGAACTTTGCCACTAATACGTAATAACTCTAAGCAGCTGAACTGTACAGCAAAATAGGTTTGACTGTTAGCAATCCTACACCATGAGACAAAAATGACACATGACAAAAACAGTGCATTCGTGAATTTTCAGCATCCCCATGACATCCATTTACAGCAAACCAACCACAACTCCAATGTTTATACCACCAGAGCCAAGCCAAAATACATAGTCAGTAGAGACCAGATTATATAGTGCTGTTTACACTCTTGTAGGCACTGAAAACTTCCCTTGTATGAACAGTAAGCACTGAAAACTTTCCTTGCCTGCAGATAGCTGTTGAGACCTTCTGAGGCACTCGCTTCCTTCTTAAAATTAGGAAGCAATAATTCTAGAGGACCGATCATATTCATACAACTTTCACACGCATCCCACAAAGCTGCCACTTCCACAAAATACTGGGTAGCAAATTTGGTGTCCAGTTGTTCTTTTAACAGTCAGTTTCTGGTTTAAAAAAGCCCAGACAAGGAGCTGACCTTATTCCTCTTGTAGCAATTCTCACATTGTTAGAGCGAGCCCGGAGAGGCAAGAGCACACTCACTGCCTGCTTAGAGAAGGAATACTTTTCAGGTCATTCTTAGCATATATTTGGAGAAAAGGAGTTAAAACAACACTCTTGTTATTATTTCTTGCTTCTTTCCCAGCAAACTTGCAAAAGGAAACTTTGCTGGAAAAGGAGCTCTGGCAGCCTTCCTTCCTCTGCTATTTTAAATCTACCTGTGGTCCTGAGAAGGTCGACTCTTTTGACACTGCACTGCAAGAGACAGGAACATTTAATTCCAGCAGCCTTAAGAGCCTTTAAATATCATACTGGGAAGTTTGTTTTCCACTTCTTAAATATGAGATGGGATTATTTTAGCATCTTCCTGCAGTGAGACTCCTTATCTCTTCTTGATTTTGGAATGTATGCGATCAAAATAATACTAATGTTCCCCAAAGTACCTTCTAAAAATGTAAGGCGTTCATGCCTCTTGGAGCTTGGAACTCTCCTGTTCCTTCCCAGGAACTGGAGGAATGTGAGAACTTCTGAACTGGAATCTTTACTGCACAAGTGGATTGCTTTTAATTTTAACAAGCATCCCCAAACAAAACTTGCTGTGCCCTGTGTATAAAAAGCATTACAATAAACCAGCACTAAAACCATGCCACTGCCACTGCAGCCTGACCACAGCAGGACCCATCCCAAGCTCAAACCCCACACCAGAGATGGGATGTGCTGTTGAAGCACCTGCCTTCTGAAACGTGCCTGCAATCCTGCCTGTAGTGCTCAGCCCATATAACACGTACACAAAATCATTCCTATCTCATTGGACCCTGTCAGCCAAGCCTTTGGGCCGTGCCAAGCCCACCAGTAACATTTACAGGCCCTGTCCCCAGCTCCAGCTGTCAATAAAACGCAGCTGAGTTCCCCAGCACCACCTGCTCTCGCAGCTCTGCTGGCCAGCCAGGATCCATCCAAGCGGAGCTGTCAGCCTGCCTGTGCTGAGCCCTCTGCTCGGCCCCAGCTGAGCCTCACAGCTGCTCTTGGAACATCTGTATGGGCTGCACTGCGCTGGGATTCCTGCCACAGCGTTTCTCACGTGCTGCTCTATTCCCAAGAGCCAGTTTTTTATCTTGGGGGAAAAAAAAGTCAATAAATAGGACAAATAAATCAGAAAACACGGGCGGATTTTTATTCGGAGGTTAAAACCTGGCCACCTCACAAGTCCTCTGAGCTGCGCCAAGTGTATTTTAATGGTGCACATAACGAAAAGAAAAAAGAGTATTTTATGTCATCTGTATCCATGGTGAAATCTGCTGATCAGAAATATGGAAAGGCTGGTGTTTTCTGCTTGGAAAGGAAAGGAATAATAACTTGCTTCTCCAGTGTCCATCAGTTCAGGGTTAAAAGGAAATGTTTCACAGGGCAGGGAAGTTTTTTGAAATCTTTTGCTTAATCTAGCTGCTGTGTTGGACTTTCTTTTTCTTTTAATAATACCGAGTCCCAAGGAAAACAAAGGGAAAAGTCATGATTCCAGATGCAGACTAAACATTGTACCATGGGACCACCTCCAATCTTTCAACCCAACCCTCTTTTTCATCCTTACAACAAACACTTCTAAAAACTGGCTTCATTCTTATTGCATCGATTATCACCAAAAAGGAGAAGTCATTTGATCCACAAAACACCTATTTTCCCTTCTAAATGTCTGTCCCTCAGAACATCCTTTTGTAGGCATCCCAACCTCCAGGCAAGGAATTTGCACAGGAGTAATCTCCACATTCCTTAGGGTATCGTGTCATCCAGCCAAGGCAGCGTAGGACAGAGAGAAGCACCAACAGGAGCTTTACCCTTCACCCCCTCCCCATTATTCCTCTCAGCTCAGGTACAGTGACTGGGAAAGGCACAAAAGCACCAGTATGGCACTGGAGCAGCCAGCTGAATCACACCCAGAGGCTCCATGAGGGTTAGACCCAGAGCAGCAAGGCCACCCCCTGCAGCAGCAAATCACCATTTGGTGCGTTCAGCTGTCAGGTGAAACCCCATCCCTCCACAAGCCTTTCTCGGGTGCACAAGGAGTGAGGCTGAGGGACAGCTGGCCTCTTCCAGCAGGAGCATCTGGGAATTATAGAGGCTGAAATGGCTCATGTTTAAAGTCACTAATGGTTGTTCCACCCCATAATATAAACATCGTTCTGTAAACATATTTTCTCTCTTTTGCAAGAATTAATTGTCAAGCGATTGCCCCATTTTTCCTCTTCTTTCCTTCCTTATTTGTACAGTAGTTTTCATGTGGAAAAGACAAAGATGAATCCAAACTTCCCACCCTTAGGATAAATCAGTCCTTACACTGGGATAAACAAACATAAGTGACTTCTTTGTTTCTCCTTGAGGTAAAATCTCCTCTTGCCTTCCAGGAAGGGCAAGTCCATGGCTGACGGTTCTTCCAATTTTTTTCCTGGAATATGACTTGCTGAGCTCGACATTTTCATTGCCTTGTACCTTGCAAAGTTTTGACATCCATGACAAAAGATACAAATTACCAAGCACAAAACAGATCTCTTTGATGGAGAACCTGCACACCTCGGAGCCAAAAAAGTTACAAATATTATAACTGAAATAAGGAACGGTTTCCCAGCGAAGAGGAACACACAGCTGTTTGTTCCTGCCCTGTCATTCCAGCGGTACTCATGGTTGCAAAAGCAGTGAAGCACTCAGCTAAAGTGACATTTTAGGCTGAGAAAACGCTCAAAATCACCCAAACTTATGATGAGCCTTTAGGCATGAGCCCATGATTTTTAAAAAGGAGTGCTTGGTGAAAGATGAAATATTGAAAGAGATGAAAAGACTTGGCAAAGGGGAAGTGCAGCAGCCTGGCACTGTAAGGTGCCTTCCTGGCGGGTCTCTGTTTGCGCTGCCGTCGCCTCCTTCCCACCTGAGGTGCCGTGGCAGTGCTTTTTCCTTTTTCCTCTTCTCAGACGGCTGCTGAGGCTTTTTCTTTTCTCTTTTCTGCCCTGTCTCCCCACAAGTAGCATGAATCAGTAGATTTGATGTATGCCATAAGCTATGAAACCCACTAATAAATTTCTTGCATGGGAGCTTTTCTCAGCATCCTTTGTGCCACAAGTCCTGTTTGATAAACAAATTAAGGGTGAAGCTTAGCATATGCCATTAGATACTATTGCACTGCTAAGGGCAGGAATAACCCAGTGTCCATTGGAAATATTTCAGAAAAACACTGAAAATCCCTCCTGATTTCCAAACCAATAAACAAGAACCTACTGACATTTTTCTTGCCGGAGAAAAAAAGCATCAGCTGTCTTTTCTCTAAGGGCTTCTCTTGCCTCCAGGGTCTTTGTATATTAATGCAGCTGCCTGGAAGATTTTCTATGCAGCCTGCAAAATATTTCAAAACATATGAAAAAATATCATCTGCAGTGCTAGACTTGGACAGCCAACAGAGTCAGCTGACGTGGCTGGAAGGGCAGATATGGTCGCTGGCTGAAAAGACCGGCCAGGAGCCACTGCAAATCCAGCAGAGGAAGAGGGGAAGAGCTCACCTCTGTACCACCTGCTGGTGACTGCCAGAGAGCCTGGAAAAAATGGGAGAATAATCTGGGCAGAGCACAAAAGACATTCTGATTGAGATTACACACCCTGGCAAGATGTTTTCCTTTGAAAGAATCAGCCTTTTCTACCAGAAAACCAATCAGCTGGAACACCTCCAAACAGCTCCAGTGTCCAGCTGAGTCATTCATGTTTTTCTACTCATCTTCCAGCTAATTAGCTCCAGCTAAGACAGCACATGGAGATTTGCTACCTCTGCAGGTAGCATCTCTGGGCGAGCTGTGCACAAACTGCCAAAAACAGGATGTCTGTCAGCAGCCGCTGGGGACTGTTTGTAATCATCCGCTGCCACTTATTAAACACAGGCTCCTAACCCAGCCATTAGATGTGTTTTTGTTTCTTGTAAAAGATTAACTTATTTTTCTCACCTCTTTTATTTTTAACTGATAAACATTTTACAAGTGACAGGATACTAAATAATTTTGCTTATCTGATTTTATCTATACCTCATCTTCTAAACATGCTTCGAGCCAGGGTAAAATTAGAAAGAGATGTTCTAAGTCCTTGGCACTTAAAAATCTCTCTTTTGGCTCAGCTGTCAGGACTAACTGGATGTGATTATTTATATAGCTGTGTAAATGTTCGTGGTCCTATTTAACCAAATAAAGTATAGGGCCTGAGTCTAGCAAAATCTTGCACACGTACAAGAGCCTTACTCATAGAGTTTTCAGGGGTAAATGCTTTAAGCCCTAATTGTGTGGTGGTCTGAGCAATAAATAAAACTTATAAGGGCACAGAAAATGCCACGGTGGGGCATTTTCAGAAACTGCTGAAACTGACTGCCCTGCAGCCAGTCTCCAGTGGGGGTGAAATAAGTAGGTAGGGAAAGCACAAGAATCCAGCTGTTTTCTTCTCTGTTCCCCTCACAGCTGCTCAGCACTCACAGCTGTTACAATAGGGATTTTAGAGCATCCTCATCCTTTCCAGCATCTGTTTGTGGATCTGTTGTCCACGAATTCACCTGAACCCAGTCACTGCCCCACCTCCACAGCTTCCTGGGGAAGCAAGTTCCAAGTGGTCACTACCTGCTGGCTGAAGCCAGGTTTGCTTTTATTCTAACTGCTTTCCTTCTGCTTGCATCAAGTGCTCCCCTAATGGGAGTTTCACCCCTTTGGTCGTTGTGATTTCCCTCCTTTGCACCGTCTCCTTGCTCACGTTAGAGAAGCCCAGCACAACTGTCCTTTAGTACCCATTTACAGACCTACTGCCCACGAACATCCCAGCCCGCTCCCAGCAAGATCTAATGCATGAAATAACACAAAAACATGGAAGATTTACCACCACCACATCTTTCTAGTGGCTCTGAACATGACATTCCAAAAAGGGCAGCAATTACCCATCAAATACCAATTACTTGGTAATGTTTTTGTCTTGCATCTTGAGAACTCGCAACATTTCTTGAGCGCATCCACATTTAACTACTGGCAAAAATCTGGTTAGGAAAAATGAAAAAAGGCAACAGGAGCAAAAGTAATGTTTCAGCAGTTCACAAAATGCATGTCTAGAAAATGGAGAGTGCCTTGTGCAGCCCTGAAAATGGCATTGGAGTAACTAAGGAGCTAGCAGAAAAGAAGCTCAATTTATCCAGGAGCTGATGCAAACCCAGCCTGGTAATGACTGAGCAAAGGCTGACTGTGGCAAAGTAAACAGCACAAATGGATATCTCTACCTAGAGAGAATTTCACCTCAAAATGGTTTCAGAAAAAGAATCATTGGAGTTCTCAATCTCTCTCTAAAATTACCCTAAATTCCAAAGAGCACAAAATGCTGTTATCACACTCTGAGAACATTCCGGTTCAAATCGAACTTGGCTGTAGATGAGGATAATTTCACATGCATTTGAGTCTGCTTTGTGAAAAGGTTCTTTAAAAAAATACACCTATTTAAAGCCCTCAAGTGGATTAAGCAGGAAACTCAAGGTAATTACATTTCTGGCTGAAAGCATTCAAAGGTTCTTTGCATCTTAAGGAAAAGAAGTCCCTGAGCATGGAAACCCTTGCTAATTAATGACGAAGACACGAGGCAAAAGACAGAAAACAACCACTACTTCTCCAAAAGGTGAGGTAGGTCAAGGCAGCTGCCCGAGTTTGTACAATGCAGTTTCTTCTGCATTGTTCACAGTGAGTTTAAAACTTCATTGTGTTTCTCAAGTGCATCCGAGCATTCTGTGGTTCAAGTCAAAGCTAATCACGACCCTCTAGGAAGGGGGTGACTAACAGCAGGGCAAAATGCAGGTCAAGATAGAAACTTCTGAGATTGCAAAATCTAACAGTCCTCTGCTGCTGTAAAAAAAACAGGATGCTTTCCAGATAACAATTTCTTTTAGATTTCTGAAAAAAAGTAGGAACCTGACTCAACTCTCCTTTATGTAGTCCAGAGGAGGTTACATTCCAGACAGGGCTATTTTAAAGCACAGTATTTTTAAAGATCTTTTTTTGCAAAAAGAATATCTGCCGGCATTTTCATGATCTCCTTTTTATACTCTTTCTAAACAGTATATAATTTTTTAATGCAATTAAACCTCAATTACTACTTAATCGTACTGATCCAGTCCTCAGATCACACTTTCAGCTACATGCAGCTTAGGCAGAGCAAAGTGGGTGAGGATAAACCTATGGCACAGGTTAGAATAACCAGTGTAGGCACCCCGAAATTTTCAGGATGCTCTATACCTTTCCATTTCCCCCAGTGCATTTACTGGCTAAAGGGAAATCTGGGAGCTGCTCATTGGCAGCTTTCTCACCTAGGAGAGCTCACAGAGCTGGAAAATTGCTGTAAATCTGCTAAATGGTACCACATGACCAGGTCAGTATAGGGGATTGGGGAAAACATTCTCAGTTTCTTGTCTCATTATCCTTTGGGTAAATATTTATAAATAAATATGCTCTTAAACTTGAGCAATTGCAAATGGTAATAACCTGCTGCTTTTAAAAGCTTAAAACATTGGGCCAGGATTGCTATTTCACCGAGGGTTTGAAAAAAAGAAAAAGGAATTGCGGTCACAGCAGCACAGAACGCACAGTTCTCAGAGTGGAGAGAAAACATGAAAAGTAAAACAATAAAAATAAAAGTACAGAAAGGGAAACATTCAGCCTCATTATTCAGAAGGCACTTTCCAGCTGCCAGCACCACTTCAAAGCTCTAGCTGAGCCCGAGGGGTCCATCCACAGGAAGGGAGAAGCCGCAGATGGATTTCCCTACAGAAGAGAAGCCGTGAGTGCACACCTGTCTGGGAGTGGGACAGGGTCCAAAGGGAGCTCCCAGCCTGGCAGGGCTGGCACTGCCCAGCTCTGCTCTTGGATGGAGACACGGCCCTTGCTGGTGACAGCCAGCTGTGACCAAGAGAGGGCTGGAGCCAGGGCTGCCCAGCCAAGCCAAGCCAGGGCTGCTGGGCCCCAGCACAGCTGTGTGGGACTGGCACTGGGCTGTCTCACACAGAACGGGATCCTGGGCCGGCTGCAGGAGCAGACAGACAGCGAGCAGGGCACACACAGAGCAGCAAATGCTCCTTTCTCAGCCCTCGGTACAATCTCTTCCCTTTCCGGCCATGAATGTGTTTGAATGTGCGTTTGCAATGCAGATTTTCGGTCGTGCCAGGGAAGAGGGAGGTTCATGGAGAGCAAGGAACAACCTGTCCGCTTCTAAGGGCTGCTTTGCTCCGAGGGCTCCAGCCATCCACCAGATGCTTTGCCGGAGGTGCCGGCTGGCTGGGTCAGGCGGATCCAGCAGGGAAGGCACACCACCGCGTGTGCCACAGCTGAGAAACGCTGCTTTTCACCGCTGCAGCCACCACGGTAACCCAGCTCCATCGGCGAGACAGCCAGCCCAAACCACAGCAGGCACACTCTAGGTCTGACTGCACCTCTTCTTTCCTCATCCACTGTCCCCAGTTCAGAGAGGACTCATAATAACATTATAAATATATGCTGATTCTTCCCTCAGAAACTTAAAAAGCAAGCAGGCAGGCAAGCAAAAGCCAGTCTTACCGGATTTCCTCCCATGTGGGAGAAAAAAAATGGGGATGTAGTTTAGTAAAAACCTGTTGATTTCTCAGCCATACTTATAACAAAAAAAAAGCCCATCAGAAAAGAAGATGAGCTGGCTGGTAACACATTATAAATGTAAATGCAAACTGGCAAAGGAAACAAAAGCAGCTCATTTTGAATGCGTTTTGAGTTGTAACAAAATAACCTCTTGTTTTAATTTGCTTTAATAAACACAAATTAAATAATGCTGGCAGACAGATGATCTAGTAAATAATATTCAAAGTACCATGCCTGTGTGCTGCACACAGGGCAGTTGTGTAATACCTGCTGCAAACCCAAAAGCACAGCAGAGAGCCTCACCACATCTTTCTTTACTCCCCATTTACTTGCAGAGAAACTGTCAGTGCAAAAATACCCTCTAGCTTCAAGGAGCTCCCCATGTGTTTAATCTGTTCCCAGTTCTGAATCTCTCTTCACTGCTTACTGTGGAGTAATTGGAGTATTTGTCTGAAATAAAGAAAGTACATAGGCAAAGAAGGAATAATTCTATAGTGCATGGAAAAAATTGTCCTCACTTCTCCTGCAGCCAAAGCAAGCAGAAGACAATCAATACGGTGGGCATTAGTTATTCAGTGGATATTGGCATAGGACACAGCAGAAGGTGATTTCCTCCAGATGATTTTTGTTCTTCTTTCCATTACCCCTTGCAATTTCCTTATGCATCCTATAGATCCTAATATGTTCACATATATCCCAGAGAGATGATGGGAGCCCTCTTGTCCCCTTGTTTCCTTCTCAGTTATACACTAGCCAGGAATGCTGTCCCAGTCTTCAAATAACAGTTTTTGTTGGAAAACTACCAGGAAAACAAACTTACTTAAAACAAAGACGTTAAGTAAACAACTTGATTTGAAAAATAAAAAACCCATAGCAACTAAACACCAGTTTAATGTTAAATGTGAAATAAGTTCACCGTTCCAGAGCTTGAACTGCAGCTCACGTGTCACCCCTCAAAGCAACACGCATCAGAAAAAGTACTGAAGGATCCTGTTTGAAGCGTGTGTTTACAAACTGCCACACAGTTGGTTTCATTTTTAAAAGAGTTAAGAGAAGCTTCCTGGAAGGAGCAGGTGAAATCACAGCCAGCACCACAGACCTCCTCTGCAGTAGCTGTGCATCTTGGAAAAGATAAACCTGCCAGGAGAGAAGTGCTGAACAGACGTGTTCAACTCTCCCCTCTGTCACCTTAGATTAACCTGCCCCATCCTCTAAGAACTGGCAAGACTTGCTTTTTTCCCTTTAAATCATCTATTTGGTACATGTTAGTTCACTTGCATGTTAGTGAGTGAAGAAATGGTAAATTATTGCTGATTCTTTTGTTAATTCAGGTTTCTTGCTCTCCTTTCTCAGTGATGCATCAAGCATCAGTGATGCTTCAATCCTTGAAGAGCATCCTTGAGAAATCCTAAGAACCTAACGTAGAGATCTCAACACTGGAGGCTGTGTCACAGGGTGGCACCAACTCCAGCCTCTTTAAAAAGGAGTTTGTCAGAACAGTCAATGAGTTATTTGCAGCCTCTCAAAATCCTGAGTGTGACCCGTAGTGATGTACAGTCCTGCACTGACATTGCCCAGCACTGCAAGCAGCCCAGAAAGCGTTTCTTTAACACAAGATTCCCTGTCACTGCTGTCTGCTGTGACCAAAAGTGCTCTGAGTACACCTGGCACTGCAATATCAGCAAGGGGAGCTTCACTCATTTCTGTGGAATTTTACCTAACATACATTCAAACTCAAGAAATGACATTACCATTCTCTCCTCGTATTTTTGTTAAGTTTGGACCGCTATTTTCCACATGAAACGATTCACCTGAAGTCAGCTATGCATTGCTCTGCTCTGAAGGCCTGTTTGAATGCTGAACTAATAGAAAAATGTTCTAGGGGAACAATGTACCTGCCTACAGCGCTTGGAGGGTGGAGACATCATTTTGCAATGTTTGTCATCAAGGGAATGACTAATCTGTCAAGCTACTTGGCTGTGTCTCCCTTCCAGACTGCCCCCAAGACACCCTGGTCATGGTCTGACCTCCTCAGTGTGCTCTTCAAACAGCCAGGAGGGAATTTCCACACTTTGATAAGGACAAATATCACCCTGTCCTTCCCTTCTCTCCCAGCCTTCACTCTGGGAATAGTCCAGAGTGCCACTGTGGGATTAATAACCTTGGACAGGAAGCCTTCATTCTGGCCTTTTCTAACTCCAGAGGGTTTAACTTACAAATTTTGATATTGTTTTTGTCAGTATGATGACTAGAAGGGGTGTAAGGCCGCCCTTTCTGAGATGTCTCCTGGCTTTGAAAAGCAGATTTGCTCAGAAAGTGCTTTCTCTCCTCTCCATTACCATGCAGCCTTTTTAACACATCTCAAAGACATTCATTACCTTTCTACTCTTCACCAAAAAGCCTATACTGCAACACTGAAAGTGATAAAAAAGAAAATAGCACCCTAAAATAACTTTAAAGAAATGAAAATAATTCCACTGACAAGTTTGATATTTTGCTACTGTTTTTGTTTTCCACTAAAAAAGTGTAATTAAACCTCTGCTAGTTCTACCCAGCGTGGAGATCAGGGTGTCCCAAGAAGTAGCTTTGTTTAAACTTTTTTGCCCGTTGCAAAATAAGAAAGACATTTTATCCCCATTTCAAAAGAAGTACTTGTTTTCACTTGTTATTTTCAATGCTTATTGTAACTTGAACTTTGGTATACTCCTGTGCTCTAGCTTTCTTGCTGTTGTACTTCTGACAGCATTCACCTGTGGGAGTTGTAAAAGGGATGGATTCTCAAAGCCACAGAGACTTTCTGAATCGATGTCTAAATAACCTCATGGAGGTGTTTGCAGAGACTTTCATTAGCATGGATTAAATAGTCGTCAGAAGGGCTGGGTGCTGACTGGGTTACATGCAGATAATTTGATTAAGATGGTGCCCTCCTCCAGATTTAACAAACGTATTTGATTGTTTAATGTCCCTCTGCACACCCAGGTTAACAAATACAGCCTTTGAGGGGGAGGAGCAAAAGAGGCTGCCGCTGGAACAGAACATGGAGCCAGTGTTCTGCATCACCTGGCTAACCTCAAACAAGATTAATCATCTCTCTTCACCTGAGACGGTGTAACCCAGCTTGCATCTGCTAAGAAAATTTCATTGTTGAAAATAGCCCGCTCCTTGCTAAGCTGTTTGCTTTCTGTATTGACAGGAGGCATGAGGAATATGAGAATGTCCTGTCCTTCAGAATGCAGACTGTATTAACGGCTCTCCTCTCAGCTTGTCTTTGCAGAAGGGATAAAGCAGAGCTGACACGAGCAGGACAGCCATCCCTGCTTCCCAGGGAACCTGCTGTTCCAATTCCTGCCTGCTGCTGTCCAGGATCCCCTTCAAAACCAACATTCCCAAATGTCCAGGGGCAGAGGGGGAATCAC
The DNA here is from genome assembly GCA_013398855.1 of Mohoua ochrocephala. Taxonomy (NCBI): domain Eukaryota; kingdom Metazoa; phylum Chordata; class Aves; order Passeriformes; family Acanthizidae; genus Mohoua; species Mohoua ochrocephala. The sequence continues at coordinate 68,951 of VZTA01010812.1, forward strand.
AATTCAGGTTCAATGCCTAAATTCGTATTCTTTTCACAGCATCACAAAAACAGAGAGGTACACATCCACACAACAGCAACCCTGTAAGCAGACATACACTCCCAGCTGATCCACTTGACAAATTTCAGCTCTATTTTTAGAACTTTTATAAACTAATGTCAGTGTTTATGTAAAACAAGGTGGCTGAGGGCTGGGACTGATGAGTTTTCAGAGAACTCTGTCTAGTTTATACATTACTCAGAGGATTTTGCTGTTAAGTGAAACAAGATCCATTCGTAATGAGATATACTTTATTTTTTATTTGGGAAAGACTGAGCATTTAATTGGCCCAGGTTAGTGTTAATCCATAGTAGTGCTAAATTTAGATCCAGAAATGGCTTCTGGTGATTTGATCTTTATGACTGGAAAATAATACTGGGGGAAATACAACAGCCTGCAGGGCCAAAGTCAGAGAATGCAACAACTTGATTTCAGCAATCTTCAAGCAATTTTAAAAACACAAACAAACAAACAATAGAAAAAGAAATTAAAAAACCCAATCCAAAACAAAACAACCACAAAAATATCCAAAGAAAACAGCACCCCCTACTACATGAAATTGAAATTCTAACAGGGACTAGAAAGGCAGAATGCAATGACCAGGATTAGAATTAGGCTATGGGTTTGAGTGAACTTCTTCACTTATTAAGGAAATCAGAAAGAGTGGCAGTTTTAATATTCATAATCATAATATTCATCTAGAAAATGGTGCCCTACCCCACAGCCCGTGCTTGGCTGCTGTTTATCAGCAATGCACGGCACAAACCATCGCTGGCACCCACGGCTGGGCACCTCTGTGCCCCTCTGTACTGATGCAGATCAGTCCCTGCACTTCAGAGAAGACACAGCCTGAAAGAGAGGGAACAACAGAGGGTCAGGATGCGCTGTGCTTTGCTGAGCTCCTGTTCTGATGCTCACATGAATCATCCCACAGACACAGCACAGGACTGTACAGCCGTACATTCAAGAACAATAAAAATACAGGAAAGTTCACCTGTCACCTGCAATTTGCATTACAAAGCAAAAAGACATGGCTCAACACCTTGTTCCTTCTTTTGAATATGATTTTTCAGCCAGTCATAGCTGAGGGCTCAGTAAGACATCCCTCAAATAATTCCCATGCATGATTTGAACTACCGTGCAAAAGCGTGTTCTATCCTCTTGGCTTTATGAAACTCAGCTATAAACCCTGGACCACTTTTCCTGTGTCCTACCAGTCAAGCAAAAGAAAGAAAGAAGGGCTGGCATTTCACAAAATGCAGACACGGATTCAAGTATCATTCAGTGAGAACAACTCACTGGGGACTTCAAAAGATCAGCGTAGCTATTGCGACATAGAACGTAACCGAGATGGAAAAATCCTAATCTTCTCCCCGGGATGTTTACTGCCTATGTTACAGTCCCCTGTACATCCAGCCATCCCTGGTGCCCGTAGGAATTGTATAAGCAGAAAAAGAACAGAACATTCTCAAGAAAGGCTCTGAAAAGCAAAGTGTGATCTCCAGGGTGAGCGCTTGTGCCATTAAATGCCTGACATCAGATTTCGCTGCAGGCGATGGCAAATTTGTCACCGACTTCAATAGGAAAGTTTGGGCTACAGGCTCCCTCCTCCCACCGCTTTCCCTCGGCCTTGCCCCTCACCAATGAGATTAGTGGGACAGAAATAGACGGAAGCTTTAAGGACGACGTAAAGGAAAAGCTTGGGTACTATGTTTGCGTTTGTCCTCGGCTACCAAGAGCTTCCCTGTTTCCAAAGGGCAGAGGGCAGCACACCCACAGGCAGATCTGCAGGGCTGCTCTGGGCGCTGCTTGGAGTCACTCAGCCCCATTCCCAATGAAAGGAATCACAGCTTGGAGACGCTTATTTTCCAGCAGCACTGTGTGCTGTGCTGTGCTGTGCTGTGCTAACACACCTGAACCTGCGCTGCAATTGCAATCCGGGGCTTTTCTTTAAAACCACAATTCCTAATTTTCCTGAAATTTTCAATATACTATTGCAAGAGAGAGGGCAGGACAGGGCTGAGATGCCAGATCTCCTTTGCCCAGTCAATGTATGGCACCACTGGTGTGAAACAGATCCCCCCTCAGAAAGGTGAGCTAATGACCCGAGCCACTTTGCCATCTTGTTTTGAAAAACCAGAAATGGATAAAATGAAGTAATGTTTGAGTTTGGTGCCTTTAAAACTGCTCAGTGAGCCCAAACACTCTTGCAGGCAGTGCAGCCACTCAGGGCCGCTTCATGCCCACAGCACCTGGGGAAGTTCTCAAGGGGAGAACTTGGCTGGCCCCCTGCCAGCAGCCTCTTCCCTGCCATCCCAGCCCTGACTGGGTCCTTGCACAGCATACTGGTGGCATTGTGGGAGCTCAGATGCCTTTTCTCGGTCTTTGAACATAAATGGAAAACACATTTTGTCTTGCAGATGTGTAATTGACGTCCTAGAAAAGTGTCCCAGCCAGAAAGCACACCATGGTGAAGCAAGAAAGTACTTTGTAAAGTGTCTCTTTTACTGGAAAAAACAGCAATATCCATGCTTTAAAGGTATAATAAATACATAAACCAAAACATATCTAATGCAGCTGATAAAATTCAGTTTTAATCTAAACAGTTTTTAAACCACACGTTACAATAAGAATGTTTTATAAGGTCATCTAACCTCAAAGTTCCATCTTCAGCTTAACTTTTTACCTGTTTTTTTCCACTCGTGAAAGGTATTACCCATGTTATAACTGCCTTCCTTAACTGGCACTTCCATTTTATAGGTTTCTGAAAGAAGCAATTAAAAAGTTTGAAATAGAAAGTATCAGATAAATACATGATTCATGCTGCAATTTTCCATATGCTGACTGCCGCCAACTTTACAACTTGGCAGATGCTGGGAATATCCCAGCTCTCCCCTTGCAAGCCTCCTCTAGGACCAACAAGAAAACATTTTGTCAGGCTTCAAACATCTGCAGGACCTCTGGTGTGCTACGGGTAAGCTCCCAAAATGCAGTTGCTTCACCAAACCTTACAGGAGCTTGCTAGACTCTGAAGTTTTCCACTTCCCAATAGCTGGCACATTTTCCCCCATTCAGCTTTGAGAATCAGGTGAAAGAAACTTGAAACCAGCATCCAAACTGGGGAAATCTGCAAGTCGGGCAGCAGGTGGGGACGTGCTGTTCTCCTCTGCAGATCATTTGATCCTTTGCAGAGGCTCCGGCGTGGGGAAGGCCCAGGGCTGAGTTTCCCTGCGTTATTCCAAGGCCGCCTGTGCCTGCCAGGCTCGCACGTGCGGGCAGTGCTCCCGAGCGTCACAGGCTGTCCCGCAGCCCTGACAGGCTCACAGCTGCACGGCTCGCCTGGCCCTGGCACTCCAGGGACGATGGAAGCACTGGAAGGCAGTCAGCACACAGCCATCCATCATCCCGGCACTGCCTGCCCTGCTCTTTGCTTTGGCAACCTCACCCCACAAAGTTTCTGGAACCGATGCTTTTACAGCACTTAGAGCCTTACTCTTTCCATACTTTCTCCCATGCTAACCACCCTCACAATAATTTCCCTTTAGAAAATGTACATACCATACACAGGACTAAGAGCTACCTGTTGCAAAAATCATTTAAAGTTATTTGGTAAAATTTATAGGATGGAACTGGAATTTCCTATCAGATCATCAATATATGCTGCAAAGTACAACCAGCAGCACTGAAAAGTTGTTTAAATGCTGTCACAAATGAAATGACATTCCTCTTCCCCAGACATCTCATTTAAATCAAAATGCTTTTGTGCAGCTCGTGCGTGTTCAGTGAGCAGAGGTTGTAAGGCTACAGCGATTACCTAAAAGGATCAGACATTTATGCCACATGATTGTGTTGAAGTCAGCCGGTGTTTTGGGAGTCACTGCTTTTTGTGGCAGGAAAGACGGGCTCTAGGGTGCTGTGGAGAGGAAGACACATGCACAGAAAAGAGCAGAAAAGCGGAGAGAGGTTAAAGAGAAACTCACACGGTTCCTAAATCCAAATTCTTTGGATGGACATGATACCCTCCAGCTGGACACTGCTGAGAAGGACCACATGGCCTTTTCAACAAGCCGAGCGCTCGAGTACGGCAGTGCAACTTCAGCTTCCAGCGCTGGGAGTAATTTACACAATTCACTGGTAGGTGGCAACACTGCACAGAGCTAAACCCTGTGCGGACACGGGGTGGAAGGGATCCACAGCCTGGGCTAGCAGAGGGCCGACACCAAAAGCGCCGTAAGCTCAAACTTAGGGTTACTTCATTTTTTGAAGCAATATGGCTGAGTCCTTCCTCTTTCGCGTACTGGCCACACTCAAAAATCTGAACAACCTTAAAACAAACACCTTCAGAAGAGCAGCGTATATTTTTGACTGACGGAAAGGACAGCCAGCCCTTTGCCGGTGTGACACGCCAGCAGATTTCCAAGAAGGAGGTGGCGGG
>VZTA01010812.1:73543-119917 GCA_013398855.1 Mohoua ochrocephala
TGGGGTCGGGATGCAGAGCGCGCTGTTCCTGGCGGTGCGGCACGGCGGGCGCATGGAGAGGGGTGGCCGCCGCCGCAGCGAGCCGGAGGAGGCCGACAAGGGCAGGATGAAGAGAACGATGTGAGTCCCCCCCGCCCGCAGGAGGGGAAGCGTTTTCCTTGCCTTCGGGGGCTGTGCGTGACTCCTGCTGCAGGAGCCGCCTCAGGGAAGGCGCTGCTGTCTGAAGCTCTGCGAGCTGTCATTTTTAACGAGCATCTCCCTCTTCTTTCTTCCAGCATTAAAGATTGGAAAACGAGACTGAGCTACTTCCTGCAGAACTCTTCCAATTCTAATAAAAGGAAGTCTAAGAAGGCAGGGAAACCCCGCAACTACTTCAGGTAAGTTATGAGAAAGAGGCTTTGTTTAAATAACTCAAGTGTTCTACAAAAGCAGTAGAACTTGAGCAGTGTAGTCTGATGTTCTCACTCTCGTTCTGCAGACCTTCCCCTGAAGAAGCCCAGCTGTGGTCAGAAGCCTTTGATGAACTTCTTGCTAACAAATGTAAGTGTGTCTTCAAAAAGTAACATTCGGGAGCAAAGGGATGGAGAAGTTTATATGTCTGTAAGAGTTTGCTTCCTTCCATGTCAGCATTGTAGCTCTCATGGAAAGAGCTTTGATTCTGGTCTTGCAACTTAAATGCTTTTAACAGTTTAAAGCCAAAATACATAGAAGTGGTTTTTTAAAAATTGTAAACTCATAGTAAAACAAAGAATATCTCATTGTAGTAGGTTTTTTTTTCTTGAAACCCCTGTAGCTAAAATCATACCTGTCAGCTTGGCTTTGCCAAATGGGAAAAGGGCATTTGTTTCCCTGAGCTCACTGCATAACCAAGGCAAACACTTTCCAGTAATGTGGGAAGGATTCTGCAGCCCAGGCTCAGTGATCTCAGGGTTTTACTGTAGCTCTACAAGAAGCAGGATTCAATGGCAAAGCAAAAAAACCTAAGAAATAATACTACTGTTTGCTCTTTGAGCTTGAGTCATCCTTTCCATTGAAAGAATATTCCAGAGTACCGTAGCAGTCATATTTACTGCAGTGTAAAGGTTAACGGAGGAGATCTTATTTAGAGATTAGTGGGTTTTTTAAATGTAGTCTCAGGCTTCACAGGAGGAAACATACCAACTAGAAATGATTTCATTTTTTGTGTTTTGCCTAAGAAATGGCAAACTCAAAGTGAGACCTGCCAAGCTATAATATTAAAGCATTAACTTGTTTGCAAACATAAATGATGGAATTTTTTTATTGCCATGATATCACTGAAAATAACAGACCTAGAGCAAAACATTTTGGTAGAAACTGATGTGACCAATAGGTAAAATCAAGATTCCTGAAATAGTTAATTGATGGTGAGTGTTTTTTTCTTTCCTCAGATGGTCTTGCTGCTTTCCGAGCTTTTCTGAAGTCCGAGTTTTGTGAAGAGAACATCGAGTTCTGGTTGGCCTGTGAGGACTTCAAGAAAACGAAGTCACCCCAGAAACTGACATCGAAAGCAAAGAAAATATACAATGACTTCATCGAGAAGGAGGCTCCCAAAGAGGTAAAGAAAACCTGGTTAAACATAAATGCTCTGTTCTATGAGTTCTTAGAGCTGTTATTTCTTTGAACTCAAGATGCAGATGTCAAACTGCATTGTTACATACCTCACTGTTAATGGCTGGGTCTGAATGCACCTGCCTTTTCACCGAGGGGGGAAATGGCACGAGTAGCATTACAGAGAATTTCCATTTTAACTGAGAAAAGACGCATCTGAACTAGTTTTGGTTTTGTGCAAAAGAAGCCTTTTCTTTTAAAAATTCTCCATTAATTTGACCCTGTAGTAACAGGATCTTGCCTTTCTCACCTCCTCGAAAGTTGTACTGTGTATTACACTTAGCTGAATTCCGTTCTCAGTAGTAATGAATACCCTCTTGGTGTATTTCAGATAAACATAGACTTCCAGACCAAGAACATGATCGCACAGAACATTCAGGAAGCCACCCATACCTGCTTCAGCGCGGCGCAGAAGAGGGTTTACAGCTTAATGGAGAACAACTCCTACCCACGCTTTTTGGAATCTGAGTTCTACCAGGAACTGTGCAAGAAGACACCCATCAGCAGAGCAGCCCAGGGCACATGAGTGATGGAGAGGAGGGAGAAGCAGCCTCTGGGCTGGTGAGGAAGCCAAGCCACGGCTCATGAGCAGCATCCTGACCCGAAAGGCTGAGGCACCGAGCACTCGGTCTGTTTGCCACGGTGCAAGGACAAATCCTGACTTTGATGCAGAGCTGATGGCCCAGAGTGGCACTGTTGGAGAGTGTTCAGGGGAGATGGCAGAAGTGTGCCAGCCAGCTGCTGGCGCTGCCCTTCTCTGCCAGTGCTGTGCTGTGGTGGCTGTGCGTTAGACCAAAGCGTGCTGTGCAGGAGCCCTTCTGTCATGGCCTAGGAGCGATGCGGCAGGTCCGGACAGAGCTTCCTTCTTGTGAACAGAAGCTGCTCTCTGTGCTGGGGCAGTGCTGGGAACTTGAGTAATTGGTTGCCTATTTATTTTTCCTAAACATCCCCCAGTGCTGCTGTTGTCGGAGGCTCGGTGTGCTCACACCGGTTCTGTTACTGCCCTGAGCTGCCAAGAGCTGTGCTGGGTTTCTGTGCAACCTCCTCACAGTAACAGCACTGTGAGGGCAGGAAGGGATGTAATAACTCAGTTCCCAGAGGAACAGGTTCTGCAGCTAAAGTATGCAGGGCTGGGTTGTGTCAGCAGGGCTGCGTGGGGCCAGACTGAGGGCAGAACTTGGCCAAGGCGAACAGGAGCTGTATAGTATTATATTTATATGTGGATTATGATTGTGTTCAATGCTGCAATGTCATAATTCTGTCTTGAAGAGAGCAAGCTTCAGTGAAGTTTTATTGTTTTTAATAAACTATTTTGATACAAAGCTTCTTTTGTTGCCTAATTTGTGTTGCACACACAGATACACACTGTCTGGCACTGGACTCCAGAGTATGGGGACAGTGGGTCCTGAGTGAGATCTTAATAGGGCTAATTTTAAAGCAGTTTGTTCTTAATCTATGAAGTGAGTTTTTGTTTGGGTTTTATCAACAGAACAAAAACCTTCAGAGCTTGAAAGCTTAACAGGGAGACCTGTTCAACCACATCCTCTGTCCCAACATGTCTGTGAAGCCAATCTCTAAGACATGCAAGGCACACACGCAGCTACACATGCTGACAGCTCAAACACGCAGCAGTGCTGCTGCAGAGTGCGGGATGCCACTGGGAATACAGGCACCCACGGCACTGCACTTGTTCCTGCCCAAGACCTCTGCTTCAGAAAGGATTTAGGAGAACTTCAGTGTCACAAAACCTGTGCAGAGTCAGGAGAGGCAATAGTACAATCAAGGCACTTGACTCCCAGCTAGGTGGAAGTTGCTTGGGGTAAAGTTATTGGTCACTGTTATTCCATCTATTATTTTTTCCCCAAACCAGTCCCTAGTTACCTTTGTGTCATCTGCACTTCAGCTCTGTTTAGGGCCTGGCTCCAGCTGTTTTGACTCCAGTGCTCGGTTCACAGTTTTCATTGCTTAGTTCACATGTATCCACAGCACTCACTTCTATAACACTCCACTTTTCCAAACATCAAGAAAATTTTAACTACAGGATTTTCTACTTCAATTACATATCCAAACGCTGTTCAAAAGCAACTCCTTCAGGTCTGTATATACACATTGCAAGAGGGGAGCCTACAAGAAAGATGGAGAGGGACTTTTCACAAGAGCATGGGGTGACAGAAAAAAGGGGAATGGATTCAAAGTGAGAGTAGGTTAGATCAGATTAGATATTAGGAGGAAGCCCTTTGCTGTGAGGGTGGTGAGGCCCTGGCACAGGTAGCCCAGAGAAGCTGTGGATGCTATCCCTGGAAGTGCCCAAGGCCAGGTTGGACAGGGCTTGGAGCAACGGGGGCTAGTGGAAGGTTCCCTGCCCCTGGTAGGGGGGCTGGAACAAGATCATCTTTAAGGTTTCTTCCAATCCAAACCAATCTATGATTACACGAGGATTCTATGTATCCATGCATACACACAGATATCCATATCCACTATACTGGCTCTATACACAGAAATGAGTTTGGTACAGCCCCCACCTTGCCACAGCCCTGTTTCTGGGGCTGTGAGAGCTGGCTCTCATGCAGCTGCATTTGCTGATCAGTTAAGTTCACATAAAGAAAGCACAAGAAAAACTCATCCCAATAATTTCCTGCAACAGTTTTTTTACTAACGAGGAAAATGAGATTTGGGCTAATAATTGCTTCTGTAATATAACAAAATAATAAAAATAGCCAGAAGTATACCTATTAAAGACTCAGACCTGGGGCAGGAATAATTCCATGAAGATTCAATTGTGCCAGTTTGGGATGTGGTAATTAACTGCTGCTAGTGTCTGGCTTTAAGGAAAGAAACATTTCTATTTTCAGCAGGTGCCTGAACTACTTACAGCACAGTAGGTAGGGGAAATTAAGTGGGGCTGTTAGGCCCGGCATCCCTGCCTGAGGCTACCCTGGAGTATTTTTAAAATTTGAATCATGAACACAGAGCATTAGGAAGGCCATGCAGGCAGCTCTGCAGCTGCCACAGAGTGTGCCACCAGGGTGGCAAAGCAACCAAGCCGTGCTGAGTCCCTGGCGCAGTCTGTCTGCAGCACCAGCGAGCCCTGGCTCCAAGGCCAAGATGTGCAGCTGTGCAACCGGGTGTATCAACAGGAAAAAAAAAATCTTTTTCGTAAAATCCAACACACAACGTTCCTTCCAGTTGCTGCTTTTTCATTTTTAATCAGAGTCCTGCTTTCCCAGCTCCTAGGAGTAAGCTTGACTAGAAAACAGGGTACTCCAGGCATACTGGGAGTGCTGCAACCTGAGATATTGCTATGAACATTTCCTATGGAAATAAAACCCCAACGATTGCTTTAAGAGATGCTGGATCTGTACTCCGGGCAGCCTTACAGCTGCAGTTAAAATTGGTACTCTGCTATCAGTATCCACTGGCAACAACTAATAAACTGCTGCTGCCCCCACAGCCCGGCCACATTCACACAGCCCCAGTCCCACCGGGCTGCCCACGGCCAAACACACCGTCCATGCCAGGGGCAGGACTGGCATGGGAACAGCAAGGGGAGGGTGGCACAGCTGGGGGCCTGCAGGACAAGGTGTGGGTGCTGCTCAGCTGCTGCCCAGAGCACCGTGCCTCTTTTAGCTTCTGTCAGGTTATCAAACTGCTCCTGCCCACGTTCCCCTTTGGGATATAGGCTGGAGCTGCCCAGGCAGAAAGATAAGAAGGGATGTCAGTGAATAGCTGCAAAGGAGCACAGAACCTGGACAAATCTGTAAACAAGCTTAGAGCTGAGAGGGAGCAGACATGCTGCAAAAAGCTGAGGAGTGAGAAGTAGGCATCTGTAGGAGGGCACCTGGGTGCAGCCTCCAGCCACACAGCGAGCCCAGACTGACCCCGAGCAAGTCACTGCCAGCCCATGCCCTCCTAACACACCTGATACCCGCACGCAGGTCTGAGGAGCTGGAACTGCTGGAACACCCCAGCAAATCTGGAATAACAGCAATTTCTAACTATCCACATATCACTGTTTTTAAACCACAGCATCACAATATTTGGTGTTTTTCTTAGCTGCTAGAGGCAAGCGGTTTCCCTGCATGTGTAGCACAAAAACACCTTTATGACAACGAAGAGAAATTCAAAATTGCAGCTGGAGTCTCTCTAGTAATTCCCCAAACCAGAACTTAATGCAAAGACTACACAATCATTTAAAAAAAGAGTAAATCTAATCTTCTAAGCCGACCACATGATTTTGGGAAACTAGGTCAGGAGTCTCAACTGACCACGTCCAGCAACAATTTGGGTTTTGAAGGGCTTGCCCTGACACCACAGCACAGGGCAAGCTGAAGGAGAGTCCTCCATGCTGCCAAAATGCAGCATGTAAATTAACCTCCTGAAACACAACACCAAGGCTGCTGACCCTCATCAAGTGCTCTGTGGCCCACAGACTGGAGAGGGCCTCTGAGAGCAGGGCGAGCTCAGCGGTGAGGATGATTCACTGCTGCAGGAGAATGGGAAAGCAATGCCACGCAGTAAACAAATGGCAGGGCAGGGATCCTGCTCCGTGGATTTGTGTATCGTGGCTGAAAGATAACACCGGACTATAAATACAATCAATCTGCTTTTCCACTTGAGATTGCAGCTCTCCCTTTGGAAAAGGGGACGCTAATGATGGTTTGAAGGGCTGTATAGGCACGCATGTATGTGTGTGGAAGGGTTTCTCGGATGAGACTTTGTAATTTGGCAACTTGAGCAGAGAAGAAACGTGACCTTTAGAAGTAGTTTAAGGATCTTCATGGATTTTTTTCCCCCAGATTTAATTTACCATGGTTCAAGACGGAAAAACTGGTCAGAAGCTGGGACAGCATCCCAAATTCAACTTCCTTCAGGTGACAAAACATTACCAATGACTCTTCTTAATCCCACCAGCACGCCTAACATGTGCCAGGGAGCAGCAAGGCTTCTACATCGATCCAAAGTGCATCCCAGAGACAGACCAGAAACGGGGCTGGTGACAGACCTACCTGCAGTGCAGGGAGCAAGAGCTGTGTGGGAGGCTGCACCTACAGCAACATTCAGAGGGAAAGAGAAGGACCTCAAGGCTGAGCTTAAATGGAGCTCCCACCAATGGGCAGCAGGTGGGGGTACAGGAGGGACTGGTCAGGGCAGTTAAACCCATCAGTGCCCTCAGGGCCATGGCACCAATATGGAGATGTCCTTTTCTGAAGGCTCCTGTGCTGTCCACATGAGCCCATCAGCTCAGACTATTTGTGAGGAGGCTCCACAGTCGGATTTGTGGTGAACACCCTCAGCACTTGGCCTCATTCAGTTCTGTAGCTGTGCTAATTGGCATTACCCTGAGTGCCCTGACTGGGAAATGAGGACCGGCCAGCCCAGGGAAAACAGTCCCGCTGTTATCCTACGTAGGAGTTTCAAATGTGAGTCCTTTGGCAATCTTTCATTAAAATAATCATTTAGATCAGAGTTTCCAACAGCTACGAAGTACCCATGAGCAGCAATTAAAAAATGTTCCATTAAAAATATTAAATATTCCATTCAAGATAATCTAATTGACATAAATTAGTACTCATGTTCCCCAGCCAGTTTTCCCACTTGGGATCTCATGGAATATGTTGCGTTTCTGCGTTACAGATTTAGACTAGAGAGCAGCTCGGTGGCTTTTTGGATGGGAGCCTGCCTGTGGGCTTCCAGGGGACATGGTACTAATATGATATTTATAGGGCTCGGAAAGTCTGCTGTCCAATGTGGAAAAGACCTTCGGGAGCTGAGCGGGCTATTTAATGAGCTGGTGTGTTCCTTTGCCTTTGGGGGTGCCCAAGGGAAATGGAAATAGCAGGAGCATGGCAGAGGGGCTGTGCTGGCACCCTCTTGATTTGACCAGTGCTTTTAAAGGCCCGTGGCATTACTGGGTTCACTGGGACCAGCCGGAGCTGATGGGGCTGAGCCTGGGAGGCAAAAGGGGCCCTGAGGGAGAGCCGTCCCCAGTGTCCCGGGGCCATCACAGCTGTGGCATGTGCAGACCTCGGAGGGTTCCCCGCTCTCAGGAGGCTCTGCACTGCGTCAGGGAGATTCTGTGCCGCCTGTGGCTGCCCTGCCTGGCACCTGCCCAGCCTGAGCTCGGCTGTTTGCAGAGCTGAGCTGTCTCCTGTCCTTGGTTCCTGCTGTTTGCTGTCCCTGATAGCTGCTGTGGGCTGGGCCCAGGCGTCAGAGTACAGGGAGGAGTGACTGCCAGACAGGACAGCACTCTCCAGCCGCCTCCGGTGCCGTCGGCACACCGAGATGTCATTTTAGCCCCTCGTCCCCTGCGCAGGCTGCTGGCTTTGGGAACAGGGTCCTTCTGTTTCCAAAAGGAGAGGTCAGCTCTCTCGGCAGCAGCAGCCCTTTGAGATGAAAATGCCAGATAAACGTGCAGCGTAAATGGGTCACAGTTGAGAGCTGAGGGAGAGATCAGCCATGACTTCAGGAGCACAGAGTCACAGAGCTCTGTGGAGGTCAGGGTGCAGTGACACAGTGACACGATCCCACTGGCTGCAGCTCTGTGATGCTGTGGAGATTACTCATGTTCCAACAGGCTGATGCCTGTGTGAATGCATAGGGCACTACAGCAAATACACAGAATATTCCCAATAAAGGCTCCTGGCTGCTTTCCTTTCAGAGGGAAAAACAGAGTGCTGTGCAGAGCTGGCTGTGAGAAGGAGTAGCTGTCTTGTAGCCGTTTGAGGAAATACGAGAGCCCACAATTTTCCTGCAGTGTGGTGTTCTGAAACACAAACACGCTTGTAAACAATTTCTCCTTTTGTATGTTTCCTTACAAAAACAAAAAAGTCACAATGGTATAAACCCCACTGTGCTCTGGAACAAGCAACCTTTGTACATCGAAAGTCTCTCGGTGTGCTCCTACCCTGTAACTTTTAGAGAAGGTCCCTACACCTCACATGCAAGAACTTCAGCAAATCTCATTGTATTTTTTTTCTCAAGGTCGCTACTTTTGGGAGAACCTCCTGAGAGAGGCTTTTACGTGCCTTCCCTTTTCATGGCTGGAATAGGAAGAAATATGTTTCTTTATCAGCTCTGTTGGACACCACAGTTAATCTCTTTTGGTAATTTCATTCCTGTGAGAAAACCAAACACTTATCAGGGCAACGAACTAATGACAATGCCCGGTATCGAAAGGAGCAGCAAGCAGCAACTACATGATTTGCAGCCCACATCCTGGCTAATGCACCTGTCCTGCAGCATGCCTGCTGTATTTAACCCAGACTAATTATTACGTAAAGCCTACTTGAGCAAAGTCAGTTTTTTATGGTGCTCATCAAGGGTTTGAGCGAGGCGTCGGATCTGGTGCCAAATAACCCCAGAACTCCTGCCCCGTGCAGAGTTAAGAGTTTGCAGAGGGAAAACCAGCTCAGCATTGCCCAGCTGACCACCAGTGCTGCACCCAGGGATAACCAGAGCCCTTCTCCAGCCTCCTCTGAACAAGGGGGCTGGACATCCCTGGTTCATCCCCACGCCTCACTCTGTGATAGAGGTAGGGAAACCAAAGCACTGATTGTTAGTTAAGGGACGTACATAAGAGGTAGAATGATATATTAGGAAATATTAAATACAGATCCTCAGCTTTGTGCAGGGCAATTATACCAATCTACAGCATCCAGAAGATCTTAGTTAATGCAGTATAACTGAAACAGCAAAGCAGGGATTATACCTATAATCAGGTTGTAATAGCCAGCTCCCAAAAATAGCACCTAGAAACTCCAGAGTCTCTCTGAAACACCCCTGCAGCAGTCACTGGCATGCTTTTAGAACAGGACTCTGAGTCCAGCCCAGCAGCCTAGCCTAATTACAGGAGTACCGGGATTTGAGAGGAGCACCCTTGGCACGGGAAGTGGCTTCCCTAGGGAAGACAGAGCATTCCCGCCACACCAGCCACGTGGCTGGCAGCATGGGCAAAACAGGACGTTGCAGGGGATGGCTGGCTGCTTGCGAGGGGAACAACCTGCCAAGCATTTGCTTCAGCCCCATGAATCACCACTGAGTGAAGGTTTCAGGGTCAGGCTCAGGACGGGAGTCATGCCCTGTTCCCACATGAACAGGTAGAATTAGCAGGGACTCGGAGCGGAGTTCCTGTGGAACATATTTTCCACTAGGAAATAGTAAGTGACTAACAATGATGGCACTCATTAACAAGGCAACAAGTTAGGAAATAATGTCCAAAGACAGCAGCAGCGCCTCTGAGTAAGCGCAGGATGGTGGAGCATTGCCCTGCAGCTGCCCGGGGCGAGGGCTGGGCTCGGGCAGGTGCTGCTGGTGACAACCGGAGGACCAGGAATCAATGCCACCAGAAACAAACAAACATGAGGCAAACAAAGTACTGTTTACAAGCAAAGAACACATCAGCTGCAGGGTTTGCATGAAGTCTCAGTGCCACGGACAATAGAGGAGTGTGGAAGAACTGTCACTAAGGAAGCGTGGGTGTAGCTGATAGCAGATTACCAGCAGATAGGAAATATTCCCCCCTTCAAATCAAGGGGAGCATGCACTCCCCAAGGGTAGAAATAATGCACCTGCTTTGCTGCTTTGCTGACAACAAAGCATAGCTTGTGCCCGTGGGACTCAATGTGGCCCAAATTACTTTTTCCTGGAACAAGCCACTCGTAAGATCTGACACAACCACAAATGAATACACAGGGTTATTTTAACAGCAGTTCACCAAAACCAGCCACATTGGGCAGCTTTTTTTAAATCTCAGCACGCTGTTAACGTGCGCATCAAAGGACCTGGAGTGACATCACCAGCTGGGCGACAGCTGCTTGGTCACATCCTCCCCAGTCCCACCGCACTGGGGGACTGACAGGGCACAGGATATTCCTGTGCTGGGACGGCATCAGCATTCCTCAGTGAGCTTTCCATGGGGAAAGCATGGATTCAGGGAATTCTGCTCAGCCAAATGAAGGATATGGACCTCACGTTATGCTGTGCTCTGACGTACCAGGAGCAGCTGCTTTCCCGAGAAGCGGACGGTCACACTGTCACACTCCCCCGCCCCTGCACGTCCCTCGCTGCCCTTGCATCTGATTGAGCAGCTGTGCAGCTGCTGTGGAGCTGGATGAGCAAGCTGGTCGGGCAGGAAACTGTTCTTTTTTTGGTGAATTTGTTTTCCATGGAATCAGATCACCGATCCAACTTAGCCTGCAACCGCCCAGGCACTAAACAAGGGTGACGGGGAAGAGAGGGACACACTGGTGAGACATGGCCTGAGATACAGGAAGGTGTGGTTGAGTGACGTTGAGGTTCAAGTCCCTCGTCACTGTTTTGTCATACTTCTCCCTTTAGACTCCACCTCCACCTTCCTTTGGTGCATCTTCACAAGGAATACCATTCATCTGGAAATGGCACTGTTGATTTTCTGCCCCTCCTTCCTTGATAACCCAGCCAGACTGGTCACAGGGCAGGACATCAGGAGATATTTACAGACTGTGGGAGTAGCTGAAATGGAGGATATCACCAGCAAGGCTGTGAATGTGGTGTTGTCCAAACAGGGAAGGGGCAGCTCGGGTCATTCATTAGGGAAGAGAAGGGCTGGTTGGCTGGTTTAACATCCAATAAATAATTTCATGCTGCAGGGTCACCTGAGCGCCTACTGACGCTTAACAATCTGGCTGGGAGGTGCAAGGTTCAATTATGGCCTGGAAATAATTTTAGTACATTTGTAACGTGACCTGATCTGAGTCACTGATGTAATGCAAATGGGCAAAAATGTCAATGGACAAAGCTGCTCAGAACATCACCAGCCTTTTCCAAAAGCGGCTTACCTGCCTTCCAAACAGAGCTGGAAAAGCACTGATGCAAATTCATATCTTCCAGCAGTACTTCTTCCTTTATTTAGTGGCTTTCTGATGACGAGCACAGTTTCCAGAACAAGTAAAACTCATGCTGTTATGGAATAGGGAACGCTGCCTACAGTGTATTGATTTTTATAAGGAAAATATCAGACTACAAATCTGCTGCCAGGACACTGTTTTAAGGGATTAAAGTAGCCAGCTTTTTTTTCCTGCTTTCACCAAGCAGTGATATCTTCCCAAACTAGTTAGGATCATACTGATTTGCTCAAGGATCCAGTATATTTGAGATGAGGGTTAGTTCTAACTTACTGTGTTGCTGCATCTTCCTTCCTGTGGAGTTTATAAATATTCTGCCCCTCCCAGGCACTGCCCGAAACACAGAATGTGGTTTACTGGCAGCAGGCACAGCTCAGCAGCAGCAGCTGAAGCTGATGTTATTATTGACTGCAGTTACCGTATTTTGGCCAGGGCCAAACAACTCTGATTAAAGCAAAGACTTTAACTGCTCTTGCCAGAACAGCTTCAACTTGCACCCAAATTTGCTCAAGTTTCAAGTAAATTTTATTTACAGCACACGTGTATTCCTAACTAACCTATACTTCCTACTTTTATCTCTCCCAAAGAGGCAGGGATGCTTTACTTGAGAAAAGGGATGAAGCAAGGAAGTGCTGTGATTGATCCCTGATGCAGTTTCAGGAATGCCAAAAGACTCGGATAAGTTGATGTAGCAGACTATCTCCCTTTCCCAGAGCCTGAAGACTGATGATAAGGAGTTCTACTCTTGCAATCTTCCCCAGCTACCGTTTCTATTTACTGCCATAGCTGCAGTATTGCAAAACTTAGGGAATCCTTTTCACCCACATTTTCTCCTTGGCAGGAGTAAATGAAGTCAGCAATATCAGATCTCTTTTTCCCTCCGTCATCCTTTCATGAAGAAAGAACCCAGTCTGTCCTTGGTCACTGAGAGCTGGATCTGATGGACAGAAAATAACTGTGAGATGACCTTGGAGCCAGGTTTCTGGTTGGAAATGTCTTTGAAATGTAGCTTTTCCATATCACCAAATGACGGCAGTTGCTGACGGGCACGTCTTGAGCTGCAGCACAACTTTCCTTCCATTAACCTCAGCAGCCGCCGCCTTCCTCCCGAGGGGAGCATCTGGTGTTCTCCAAAATAGATTCCTCACGCAGGCAGCACTTACATTTCCCATTAACCTTTCACAAGAAGCCAGGTTTTGTCTGGAATTGGTGTTGGAAGCTCAGCCAACATCACTTCAGTCACGTCACACCTGCAGGAATGCCCTCTTGCTTTCTTCCAGGGTGAGGATCGAGTGCTCCAAGACCTACAGCTCTGCTGGAAAGTCTCCGCTTCAAAAATTTCCCTCATTAGTCATAGAATCATGGAATGGTTTGGGTTGAGACCTTAAGGATCATCTCATTCCCACCCCTGCCATGGGCAGGGACACCTTCCACTATCCCAGGGTGCTCCAAGCCCTGTCCAACCTGGCCTTGGACACTTCCAGGGATCCAGGGGGAGCCACAGCTTCTGTGGGCAACCTGTGCCAGGGCCTCACCACCCTCACAGTAATATCTAATCTAAATCTATTCTCTTTCAGTTTAAAGCCCTTTTCCCTTGTAACTACCTGCCCTTGTACAAAGTCCCTGATACAAAAGGCTAACGGGCACCGCTCTTGATGGAGACCCAAAATAAAGCACAGTGAGTTACATTACAAGACACCTGAGCACCCTGGAGGTGGTTTAAAGCATTTTTCTTTCTGACTGGTGTTATGTAATATATCCAAGTTATTGATTAATAGCTAGGTCTGGTGCCAAGGGAAATCATCGCATTCACTTCAAGGACTGATATATCCACCTATCAGCTAGTGCTTGGATAGGAGCTACAATCGGTAAAGACTGTGTTTAAAATACAAGTACTCATTAATATTAAAATAAGACATACATGAGATAGCAACTCTTTTGCATAAATAGATATTCCCCTCAAGTTTAGCCTTTCAGAAAAGCCTGAAATGCAAATCAAGTAATCAGCCACAGAAGCATTGACTTCATCTTTTCTCATTGCTCCGTCTGAGCATCTGTACAGGGATTTTGTAAGAATGCAACTAAACACTTTGAAGAGGGAGTTATTTATTTATTTATATTTAAAATTAAAGCTGTAAAGACAAAAAAATTGAAGAAATGCAACACTGGATGTTAGGAAAGGCTCGCCAAAGGGCACAAGAAACAAAACCAATATAAATGTATACATTACACTCATGTTTACAATCCTTTGATATTCAAGACTAACCAACACTCTTTTAGGAAAGAAGTATTACCCTGGACATAAAAGGGAGGGGTTTTTTCTGCAACATTAAGCACAACTGTCGTACTAGGTTCTGGGCCATTAATTTTGAGTTAATTAGGCATATGTGCAAACTGCAGTCAAAGTTGTCACTTAAAACTTCAACTCTTGGAGAAGAGCCTGCCACATTTCATAGCCAGTGTGGTGTGGTGATGGGGCAGCCCCGGCAGCAGAGGCACCTTTCCTCCCGTCCTGGAGCAGCCCCAGGTTATCAAAAAGCTTTTCTCACCGCTCTACCTGCTGTTACCAGCCAACATCAGCTCTCCAGCTCTGCAGAGTTGTGGGTTTGCCTCCAGAAGGGTATTTGCTGAGAAGTTGTGCCTGAAAAATGGTGACCGTGTTTAATAATGACAGTTTTGGGAAGAGGTGAGTGACACGAAGATCTTTCAGCTTCCCGGATGCCCGGTCACCTGTGTGGACACATGGGAAATGGAGATGAGAAACCTCATTTTGGGGGCACATAAAAAGAAATAAGAAAATACACCCTGGCATTGACTTGGCTCTGCCATAAAACAAGGCTGGCACACTTTTGTTACAAAAAGGGAAGTTATTGCCGTATCTTTCTTGCTTCTCAAACTAAAATGAGGCCTTTTAAACAGAACATAAGATTTTGCAAAAAAGAGATGGTTGGTCTTTATAAAGACTGGCATTTATAAACATCAGCATAACAGAATTTTCTATCCAAAATATCCTCTGAGTCCCTTAGTCTGGGAAAATATGAAGCAATTCAATGAGGTTACAGTGATGCCTTGATTTACTGGAAAAAAAAGGGTTTAATTCTTTCCCCAATTCCACTAAACATTTTTTTCATTGGAGAATTTGCTGGAATAGTTAATGGGGAATAAAATAAGCCAGAGTACTCGGCCCAGGATAGAAATATTCAGGTGCTGGTACCCAGCTGTCGTTCCCTTACTTAGTTTAGCCTATTCAGGGAAATACATTAAGCTAAAATGGACTTTCATGTGGAGTAAGGTTCCAGGAACACAAACATTCAGGAATCACTTTAAATCTTGGACAAACCCGAGCTAATTCCAAAGAAATTTTCTAAAAACTAGATCTTATTTTATTGCCACACGCTACTGGGAGGAGGTGGAAAACAGACAGACGTACGGAATCCCCGGGCGACATCAGAACAGCTTTCAAAAGCGATTTTGGCTCCCCTGTGCTCCCGCTGCCTTCAGCAGGCAGCACTTAAGAGAAATCCCATTACCACAGTGGACAACTTTCCCTTTCAGAGATTTGTTTCCCACAGAAAAGCCCATGGGAACAGGACAATAAGCAGAAAGCCCCGGATTGCGAAATCGGGCCCACGTTCATCTCCGTGCTGCTCCGGGAGCTGGCAGAGGGTCTGTGCTCAAGAAGGATTTCACACCTTGTTCCCCAACTGCCAGTTTTGAAGGGGTTTAATATTTTAAGCCAAGAAAAAAAGGTTGCAGAGGGGCCTATTTATAATTTTGCAAATAGCGCAGAGAAGTTAAAAAAATAAAAATAAACAAAACAAACCCTCCCTGCTGCACACAACGCGGGAAGCGTCTGGCACCCAACTGCATCTGCTGGGAGGTAGATCTAAAACAAACAAGAGGGAACATGTCCTCGCACACTCTGTAATTACACTCTGGATCATCCAGAGGTCGAAAGTATCAACAGCTTTAAGATATGACCGGCTTGATTAAAAAAAAAAAAAAAAGAAAAAAGAATAAAAAAGAAAAAAGAAAAAAGACTCCCAAATTAGGCTGAGTGATTACTAGAACTGATGGCCTGCTTGCAACAAATATCCAAGCAGTGGTTTGCAGCCACAGCACAAACAGAGAGGGATCATCTTGTCTTTGCTCCCTTCAGCTATGCTGAGTAAGGCAAGGAGCAGGGATTTGTGCCACTGTGCAGAGCACCCCTAAGAGTTACGGGGATCAGTCGCCCTGAGGATCTAGGAATGGGTTAAAGCAAAGCTGAAAAGCTTCTCAACACTTTTGCTGAGGTTGTAATCAGGACATAGGAACTTCATATTTCCCCTGTCACTTCTGTACACTCTTGCAGGCACATCCAGCCAGTGAGTGCTGCCAGTTGCTGAATTCTGCAGCTAAGGAAGGGGCAAAAACGCAGCTATTTGTAAATGGTAAGAAAATCAGTGTGATTAAAAGTTCTCTTTCTGCATTATCACTGCAGGAGGCCAGGACAAGCTTATTTAACATCACAGACACTCCGAAACCAAGCTACTTGCCCATCTTTATGTCAGGGATGTGTTTCTATGCCAAGCCAATGTTGCTCACACACCCAGGGCTTGAAGAGCACAGCACAAGGCACTTTAAGGAGAGGCAAACCCAGCACTGTGCTGCAAAAATGCGGCCTGAAAACCACGTTCTATTGTCAGAGGCTGGAATGCAGTCCCACAGCAGCGTAGCTGGGGACTTCCCATCTATATTTAGGGTGTTGCAATGCTACCCTCTCGCCCACACGTCCTCACCCGCAGCGGGATGCCAGCCCTGGCACAGACAGGGAGCAGGCTCCTGCATCCCCTCGCGCGGCGGTGTCGCAAGTATCGGTGCCGGGCTGGTGTGAGAGTGCGTGGCGGGGCTTGGTGGCAAAGCTGTTCATCACTTCCAGCCACTTACGTGGCTGAGAGAAAGGTTAAGGGGTGACTCAGAGCTGTCAACTCGAAGCAGGCACGCGGTGCCAAACCTGCGTGCACCGTTCCCACAGGAGCTGTTTGCTCTGCTGCCGGAGCCTGACCCGCCGAGTGGGCTCTGATAACCTCTCGTGCTGAGAGCCGCACCAGGGTGCTTAACAAGTGATTACACCTTGCCTGCACGTTCCCCCGAGCATGGAGGGGTTATTTACACTGCGGTACCTGTGCACATTCCCACGCTTCCAGCCAACAGGAGCACGGACTCACATCCAGTCCCCATCGTCACACACACGGTACAAAGGTGCACCCTTCGCCGCTCACAAACCATTCTGCACAAAACCAAAAGGAATGTTTGGTTTAAAAATAGAAACCTGATGCTCCCTGCTAGTTTGATTTGCTGTTCACACAAGCCAGCCCAAAAAGCTGAGGTGCAGTCTTTGCTCTCGATTTAAAACTTACTCAAACCATTGTCAGACGGCACAAGGGCTTTTTGGGTGAAGTCCCACTTACACCCAGCACTCCCACACACGCTACTCATTATGCCACTTCTTAATGCTTTCCGTATCAGTCACTGCTGCACCCCAGGATACACATCTTGAAATTTGCCTTTCCCTTTTGATTCACTGGGAGATGCCGTCGTGCGCAGCTGCTATGTCAGCGCGGTGGCACTGACACGTTCTCATGACACAGCTTCCTGAGCGGAGCAGTAAAAGCAAGGCAGTGAGGAAATAACTCCTTGCTGCTACCAGAGCAGTGGCAGAAAACAATCAGGACATGCTAATTAACTGGCTATTTAGGAATGCGCTGTAGAGAGATCATTCGACAAGGTTTGGGCAAGGAAAATGGAAAGTGAAAGTTCAAGACTTAGAACCAGATGTAGATTAAAAGCACGTTGCACTTGGGCAGCGTTTTTAACTTTCTGGTGTCTTTTCTGCCTTGTGAGAGCCATCAGTTATTGGAGCTGTTGTTTAAAATAAAACTAAATCAATTTTCTTTTTAAAACATGTCTATAGCATTTGTGGTTGCAGAGCAAAGGCTGAAATGTGACTTCTAAAAGCACAAAAGGCTATAAGGCTAATAAGCCCCACTTTCCTTCCCAACCCAAAACCCTTTTTTCTTATTATTTAAGAGGTCTTAACTTTTTAATTCTTATTGAGTGTTTAGGAGTAACATAAAATGGTGCAATGCCATTGCCTTTGTCTGGAGCCCCTGCTGCTGCAGCACGGAGAATCTGCTGGAGGGTGACAGAGTCACCACTGTGGAACATTTAAAAATTATTATTTAGACCTAGCTCCAGAGGGTCAGAGCCAGACTTCTGGCAGCATCTTCTTAAAATAGCAACAGTTTTACTCGGTTTATAAATCTAAATACCATTTATGGCCATAACCCCTCAGCCGGGGGTGGGATCCCCTTTTGATGTATGAACCTTGTGTTTCAGACTGTGAGAATCAAACGAAACTGCCAAAATAAAGGCACATAATGGAAAAACCTCCTGACAGACAGCAGAGGGGATAAACGGGCCGGGGGCTGTGCACAGACCCAGAAACAGGCACTGGGTCGTTGTTCCTTTAACACCTACCAGAGTGTGAGCACCGGGGGTGAGAGAGCCCCTGGTCTCCGTCACTGCCGCTGG
Source organism: Mohoua ochrocephala (assembly GCA_013398855.1). Taxonomy (NCBI): domain Eukaryota; kingdom Metazoa; phylum Chordata; class Aves; order Passeriformes; family Acanthizidae; genus Mohoua; species Mohoua ochrocephala. Next base: position 91,630 of record VZTA01010812.1, read on the forward strand.
GGACAGCCACATCCAGCCCCTGCCACCAGCAGCAGGGACAGCAGCTCCCAGGGGCACGAGGGGCGGGAGGACCGGCACACTGTGCTGCAAGAGCAGCCGAGAATCGCCTCGATGATGGCAAAGGAGTGATTGCACAATTAGCACAGAAACGAAACAGGCTGCTGCGTTTGTCACCTCTCCAGGGAGTGTCGCAACGCCCGTGCGTCCCTCGCAGCAACACCTTGTACTTAATTCAGTGCAATCAGCGTGAGGTCCCAACAACGAGGTTTTTGGGGCTTTTTCATTTGGTTTTCTTCTTTTTTTGCTTGCTTTCTTTCCTTTTTTTTTTTTTTTTGTGTGTGCGTGTGTGTGTGTGTAATTCTAAATGTTTTTAGGGCCTGAAGGTTTTCAGGGGTTTTGGAGTGTTGGTTTGGTTTTTTTCTTACCACAAGCTGGACACAAATAGCATTACTCACATTTAGCAGCACATTATTCTGGCTTCCAGAGACAACCTGTGGAGTTGGACAGGGAGATATTACAAATGCTGTGTCAATCCCAGGGTGAAGGCAGCTCTTTCCTGAAGTGTATTGTCCTCGCACCTGCATCTGTGTGGATTTAGGATCTGAGCACACAGATGTCACTGACATAAATATGTTTGGCTTACGTATCTTTTTGATCACACATCTTTCCTCCATGTTGATGACAGGGCAATGAAAAATTTGGAGAAAGAAAAAATAAAGTCCAAGCAGAACCCAGAACTCAAAACATTTTACGTAAGAGTCCCTGAAACAGCACATTTTTAAACAAGCGCTGTAGTTTAACTCTAAACCTGGTTGCATCTTTGTAAATGCAAGAGGCAGACAATAAGTAAGCTTTATAAGATATATTTGTATTTTCTATCTAAACATTTCAAGAGCCAGAAAGAGGATGGGGTACGACTGGGTGCACAAGAAGTTAATGTACGACAACATTGTTTATAAATAAATTCTCTGAGGAATGATACAAACAACTTTTCTAACACAAGACTTAAATTCTTGCCATATTTTCCTTAAACACTTTGAGGAGTTTTGATTATTCTTTCAGAGAAACTGCCAGTGTCACACAAATCTCTGAGATAGTTTAGCAAAGTGCTATGAGAAAGGTCTCCAATGCCAATTTGCTCTCTGCTGCTGGGCTCCACAGAGGAGTTGCCTCATGGATGAATTTCAGAGTGATTGAAAAGTTTGAGAGCAGCTGAAAGAGCTTGTTCCTGTGGGTCATGCAGACAGCAGTACTGCAAGCCACTGCAATGCAAGGTAAAAAGACATTTCCATCACCAGCCATCCCCTACTCGATGGAAGCTCGGGTTTTCTTTTGGGTGCTCTGGCTCTGACACTGTCCTGCGATCACAGAAGATTTCTGCCTGTGTTAAGTGAATAACTGAGTCTCTTTGATCTGTGCAAAGCTTTGCACTTTTGCCTTTAAATATAGGGCAGAGCCCTCACCTCCTCCTGCCAGCCAGCCCCGCTCGCTGACAGAGGTTGCGGCTCCTTTCCTGCATCACTGGAGATAGATTGCCTGTACATCAGAGATTACTGCAAAGTCCAGACCAGACCATTCTTGTTTGGGGAGAAAATGAGAAAGTACAAAAGGTGACTGTGGGTTATGTTTATAGACGTTCTGTGCAACAGCAAAGCCGCACAGAAACTAGAGAATGCGCAAGGGCACCAAAAAATACCAGTTCCATGCGGATTTCGTATGTCACCTACCTGTGAATGATCTGCATGGGGATGGGGGGTACGAGCTGGCCACAGCCCTGCCCAAACTAGGACAGCAGCATGCATTTCAAGCGTCTCTGCAAATCAAAGCAGTACTTCAGTTCTAGATGGAAGACTAAGCAAAGTTTTACGAGCAACCATAATTCAAGCGTTTCTTTTGCGTGCCCAGTTTTGCACCCGTGATTACGTTCTCCTGTCACAGATGCACCCGTATCTTTTACGCACTGATGCAATATCTGTGTAACACACAATGCTCTGTACATTCACCACAAGTTCTCGGGGAGGAAATCCTGACAGCCTGGCACTGCCTTCGCGCAGCCTGCCCTTCCTTCCTCCTCTGTACATTGCAGAAAGCACAGGGGACGTCCTCTGCCATCAGCTGTACATCTAACAGCACACATCCCTTCTTAATCACTTCCCCAGAGGGCTCAGACTCATTTACGCTGTTCACAAATAGATACACTGTGCTGTCAGATGCACTTTCATGGCATAAAATAGAAGTTACCTCATCTCTCTCCTGGCCCTATGCCCTTCTCTTTGTGTTTAGCACACAAAGAGTAAATATGTGCATTAAATGTGGTATTTTGTCTCTGGTTTTGAGAGTCTGCTTCTTCTAGAGAAGTAGCTCTGAATGTTCATACCGGAATAATTCATCTTGCAGTAGGATCAGTAGGTTCTCACTATTGACTTCAGAAGAGTTTAAATATAACCAATAGAAACAATATTTTGAACCAAATACTTCTTATTTTTCCAACAGCAATGGTACTTCTCGATACTCTTGCTAGTGCTTTATCCACCCGTCATGACTCTTGAAGAAGTCTGTGACCGGGATTAAAAAGGCTTGGAAAATGCAGGGGAGGGAATGGAAAAACCCTAGTGCTTCTGGCTTGGGATCTATCTGAAATACATTGATGGATGCTGATAGCATGTAGGAACACAGTTGCAACAAAACTGCCACCAAGATGTCTATAAATAAAAGAATACTGAAATTGGTTCTTCCACATCCAGCTCGTTTCAAAGGAGGCAAATTCTAACCTCATGTTGTGCTGGGGTTTCTCCAGAGTTCTCAAATAGTTTTTGAGAAGAAAAGACAATTTTTTCTGAGGTTGGAAATGCCAGTATCTCCAAAAGCAGGTTTCATTATCTACCTGTGGTCAGCTTTCCAAGTGTCACACATTTGCACGGATAGGTTTACCCTTCCAGTGTGTGCCAGCAGTGAGCCACTGGCAGCCAGTAACGTCCAGCTCTGAGCTATAACCCATATGCCACCTGGTACCTTCTGTCTGCCCATTTCTACTGCATTTTGGGAACCCTGGCCTTGCAGCTTCTCTGGGTAGCTGGAAGAGAACCTCATCAACACAGATTCCGTATAAATTCACACCTTCCCGTGTCTCTGTTTTTCTGACCTGCGTGCACATCTCCCAAGTGCTGGTGCAAGTTGCTTCTGACCAAATGCAAGCATCTCTGCCCGAATATGAAGTCTCTTCCTGACTGGAGGTCACGCTGTTGTACGGCAGCGAGAGCCTCGCCAGTGCCAGGGCTGATTTATTATTGGCTGGCGATTCTGACCCGATAACATTATTTGTGTTGGTAGGTGCTCACGTGTCAGGATTAGGGCAAGACACCGAAGAAGGAACACAGTGTTCTGCTCCTATTTATGTTTCTTGCTATAGTTCCCTCAGAGACTAGCATTATTAACTTCCCCTGTCAGACAAGGGACGCTCAATTCCAGGTCATTTACACCTGTCTCTCACACTTCAGGAGTTATTACATGAGCTTAAAGTCTGATGGAAAACTGAAGTATAAACGAAGCACTTTGTAATACACATATTTACATCCAAGCATGCGTTTGTGGATGGCTCCTGACAGAATTTAGGATCCTCAAGCCATCAGAGAAACACCAGGAAAAGCTATATTGACTCAGTGGCATTACTGTGCTTTGCTAGACCTGAGGTCCCAGTGGTTCCTCTCCGGAATTTTGGAGTGACACGGAAGAGAAACCTGGCACTGTGGCAAAGGGACACACACACCTCACAGGGCAGGGTGGCCTCTAGGTCTGTACTACAGAGCCCCAGCTTTCCAAAAACACACCAGAAAGGAACTCTGCTGGGAGCAGTGGCATTGCAGGCACCTGCAAAGGCGAAGCAGGAAGAGACCTGCAGAGAGAAGTCTGCCAGGCAAGACTTCCACTTATGGCCAGGGCTGGGATAGCATCTGCTGCGTCTGCTGTTGGCTGGGAAGCACCAAGCAACCGAAGCCCCAACACCAATACACCGACGGCGGTGAGCGCCCAACCTGCACGCAGGACACGAACCAGGGAACAGGCTCGGGCTGCTGCTACACGTAGAAAACAGCCCTCCTCAGTCAGAGGCTGACATTTTTACAGAGCTGCTTTCCAGAGCCCAGGCGCGCTCCAAGCGCAGAATAGTTTCCACTGTTTCCCTTTTCACACACGCTCAGTTTTCCAAACCATTCACCTTTGGCAAAAAGCTTCATGCCTGGCCCTTGCTAGAAGGTCAGCTTGTTTTGCAACATGAACTGAACTCCACCATTTGTTAAAGATCTGGGGCAGCAAATGAATCTGCTTTTACATCCCAGGGTTTTTTACTTCATCATTGTCACTGAGTTTGTACACATATTTCCTTTTAAAATGTATAGTTCATTTTTTAAAAGAGACTTTGGCAGACTGATAAACAGAATTATCTCCTAATAATTTAAATGTGTAACAGGGAAATTAGGTCTCTCATTGCTACATAGACTTTTTTTTTTTTTTAGCAAAACAAAACCTATTTTAGTCCTGTACTTTTTGTGCCATTGTCAGATTTTTTACGTGCGCACAGTGACATTTGCATAATTTCCATGAGGGAGACTGAAACCTTTCAGGGAAACACAATGCAAAGTCCAGGAAGAGAAAACTTCTCGTACAGGGGGAAAGGAAACAGCAGTGCCAAGGTTAACCGGGCACATGCTTTCCACTGTGCCCCACAGGGCCTGTTCCTGGCTCTGGCTGATCTGTCCTGACACGGGCTCTCTGAACCCCGCATTTTCACCAAACTGGTGTGTTTTGGACAAGTTCCTGTTAAGGAAACTTCCCTGTCCGACTCCCCACGAGCCACTCTAGCAGTCACACCTGCACCACCTGGGCTGGGAGCAGGGTCCCTTCCCAGCTACACCCCCCCCACTCACACAGCCACACCAGGTTCCCTCACTGGCTTGGCCCCACAGCAGGGTCTCAGGCATCCCGGACCTTAAAGTAACTTAATTTTGGTGCAATAGCTAAATGAGAAGCCAGCAGTTCAAGCTGATGTCTCTGAGCAGGGACCCCGAGCAAAGGAGATCCTGGGCTTTTATACCCTCATAATCCACGTGAGGGAAAGTCTGAGGCCGTCAGCTCCTTGTGTCCCCAAGTGTCCCTCACCTGGCTGCGCCACAGGTCGCCAGGCCCTTTTTTATCCAAAGGGTCAGGAATTCATGGCCTCCTGGGGCTCCTGCCCCCTCCCCGAGCTACCTGCACTGAACATATTCCTCAGCAAAACAAATGCAAACAGCCACGATGCCAGGAGGGCTTGGCTCTCGTGACAGAACTGATGAATCCCTCTGCACAGACCATCATTTTCCAGCCCTCCCCCTGCTCTCAGCCAGCTTGCCCAGCTGGGCTCCAGCACTTGTCAGGCCCTTCTGTTTTGACTCATTGAAAGGGCAGAAAATCATCCAGAAAAAAGGTTTCACTATATTTTATATTTTGTTAGAAAGATAAATTATCTCAGTTACGGCTCAGAACTCGTTCAAGGATGGGGCAGCACTGCCCAGCCAAGAGCGAGCAAAGGGCAGAGGAAGGAAGAGGTAGGGCAGGGATGAAGGAAAGGCAGCCAAACAAGCTATTGCAATGGCCAGACAGCAAACAACACTGAACATCTAAAAATTTCATCCTGGCCATCGAGATATACCCTGGCAGGAACATGAAGAATAACAGGGGAATATAAGAAATAGCAAGACTTAGTGGAATAACAACAGTAATCTTAAAAACCTCAAATGTCCAGTGATATGATTCTGTATCATAAGTTAGCAAATGGAAAAAGAAAATCATCTGTGAGACAGTATCAGCTTTAAACCACCCTGGAGCAATCTTCTACTTCCAACTTTCTTCTGCTTCTGTGACTACACTTTGTTAACTCTGATAATTTATTGCACAACCTGTACAAACATTATGCACATTTGATCATTTTGTCATTCAGCTTCCATTTCCCACAGAGATCCCATTTGCTGTTCTTACCAAAGTTCCTTTTCTTGAAGTCATTATTATTTAAATAATGACTGCAATGGCAATGACATTTCAGTGAGAGACACCACCACCGTTCAGTATTTCCAGCTGTCCCAGTTGCATACAAATGCAAAGCCAGGAGCAATAAAAATAAGGTGGCTGGACATTTTAAAAACAATACCTTCATAAATTCAACCTGTACCCCAGCTTCCACTCATCTAAAGACAAACTCTTACAGGACCAAGTTACCCAACATATGCAATAGCTCAGAAACCTAGAGCTGGAGAAAGATCAGGAGCCAGAAGGATCCTAGGAAAGAAGTTTAGGACAATACTTTCTCTAAAATGAGCAGCAAAGTTGGTGAACCATAGTTCGTTTTACAGTTAAAAGTCACGTGGAAATGGAGAACACAACAGGAAACTTTCATCTTGGGACTGAGAAAAGCATTCATGGAAATAAATAAAATAATTCTGACAAGACATATGAGAAAATGATCTTCATTACACGCTGAGGAAAAAGACTAAAGAAATTTACACTGATGACACAAAAAGGCAAGCTCAGAATTTAGAGCTGAATCTTTAATCTCTAGTGCTCACCTGGCCATTGCCTGCTGTCCTTTCTCCACATTTCTCAGAACACCAGAATTATTCAATGTAACTGTTTTTACCACTCCTTCCTTATAGCTATTCACCACAACATAGGTGAGAAAGGTTGACCAAAGACTAAAATACTTCAATTCCAAAAGAAACCTCAAGATTTTGGACTCTATACCTTTTTGCTTCCTCATTAGTGAAACTTTTTTTTTCTTTTTTTTTTTTTTTTTAGCCTCAAATGAATTTCAAATGCAACAAAGCACTATGTGCATGTAGGAAAACTCCCTTAGGGCTTCCATAGGGACAGAGTCACTTCACATTTATTACACCACTGTACAGTCTTCATTTACTTTTCACAGTTACTAGAGCTGTGTTGCACAGCTGAGGAGGTAAACCTCATTAATTTTGTGTTTTAGAAGGAATGATGCTTTTTCCACTATCATGTTTCAGATTAATTCCCCATGTGTACCTCCATCTCTTCATCTTTTGGTACAGGCCAAAGACTTTAATCTTCTCAGTAATCTAAATTTATTAAAAATAAAGAGCAACAATGAAAAAAAGTGACAGAGAACAAGAGAAAACATTCAAAAACATTCAAAAACATAGCTGGGCTAACACTTTGACAGTCACAGAAGAATGGCACTGGCACCACCAACTAAAATGAAAGGGTATTGCACATTTCAGCCAGCCAGCTCTGACAGCTGGCAAGACTTCAGAAATAAAGTTCTACTTCTCCAGAAAATCCATGCCTAAGCAAAATGCTGAAATGTTTGTCTTCTTGTTTACAACATCATGTCTTTTAAAAGAACACCCCTTACCCTACAAATGAGGAACTCAAGCATTTATAATAATATTACGTATATAGAACATGAATAGTTTAAAATTGGGTTAAAAAAGTCTGGCTCGCAGTGCTTGATGGAAGATGGAAAATAACGCAGTCAACAGAGAAACATTATACTGCACAAGAGAAATGCTCTAATCTATTCTTAACTCACTTTTATCAATAATCCCCATAGCTGGCTTCTGGCCATCCCAGACAAATAATTCAGAGCCAGGAAAAAACAGAGATCTGGACAGACATCGTCCACATCTGTAATTCATCTGCCTTGCTATATTAAGTCATTCACCTGTTAAAATCCAATTTACTAGCATATAGTTGAATATGCTTAAAGGTTACCCAGCTAAAAATAGCACTGCCTCCAGGATTTTCTATACTGTAGAATACATAAATTATCCTTGCCAGTGGGCTGCTATAAAAAGGCATTGGCTTGTATTTCTAGAAGAAGGCATTTCAAAGATGTCAGGGGTTGCATTTTGCTCAAATAGCTTTGCAGCATATATAAAAGTGTGTCATTTGTTTCTAAGGATACTTTACTATTGCCATTATTTGGCAAAAAGCGCTACCAGGGTCCTCATAGGGAATAGTAGCACATGCCTAAAACTAACAAAATTATGACATTTTGGTTTCGGGGGTTTTTTTTTCCCCTTAAAGGAATTTTTTTGGTAAGTGCTCTATGGCTGAACTGACTTCAACCTGCAAATTTTCTTTCTGCAAGGCCACTGCCCAAACATGCTCCTTCTTCTTGGAGAAATCTCCACTCCGAGCCCTCTTGAGCAAGAGGGAATGTGGCTTTATTCCACCTTGAGCCCCATGAATAAAACCATTTGCAAAGCTCTACATGTGCATCACAGCCTCTGCGTTGCTGTTGCTACAGCCCTGGCAGGGCCTTTTGGAATATTTATTGTTTGCCATTATACACAAGGTGGAAAAAAATGCCCTTTGACTCTCGGGATCCTGAGATGACTTTCAGTGGCCTAAAAGTGACAAAGGTTTCCATCTGTGTTACGGATCTGGAAACCACTGATATGAAGAGATAACTCTACAGCCTCCATCTCCAGTGGCCAGGACATCAGCCTTCGGTGCCGCTCAGCAAGGCTTCACTAGAAATGAATGAAGCTGTCTACATACAGCCATGGTCTTGCAGCTTCCTTCTCCTAAAGAAAACGCAGCAGAAAAGCCAGTTTGTGGCAGAATGCCAGTCCCATTAAATACAAAGCCTGCAGGTAGTAAATTTTTGCCCATAAACCAAGTTATCCGAGGGTCAAAAAAACAATGGAAAATTGTAATTTTAGTGTCAACACTATGCCAAGTATTGCCAGAAATAGAGAAGGTTTCTGCTGCAACCGAGCAGATGGAAATTATTCTATTGTTCAGAGATAAAGCAGAACTCCCACCCGGGCCCTGACCGCACAATTACATCTCTCTGTCTGAGCCCAGCCTTTCAACCACCCCCCATGCAAAGCAGCTTTCAGGAAGACAGTCTGATCCTGCAGCTATTTTTACTTTTGCTCCTTATTTCTCTTGTCCAAAGATGCAAATGCAAGGACGACTGGTTCCATGAAAAACCAAGGGACTTCCTTTGATAAACAGGATGTTGGGTTTTCTATGGAGTCACACACACACACACCTGTTCTCTTTATGGCTGGGTAAACATCCTCGGCTCCCTGCAGATCCTTTTACACACTGTGCACATCAAGCATCTTGCTCTTGGCCTGCTCCTGGCTGGGGTGTTGCTCAGCGTGCCCACGGAGTCAGCAGGGTGCGTTAATCACTCCTTATCTTGTTTGCAGTGCTGAGACAGAGAAGCGTAAAGATGAACACGCCAATCCATTCACAAACATTACAAAGAAATACTCAAGTTTTCCTTTCAGCAGAGCAAATATTGGGAAGTGAGCTGACCAAACACAAGGTCAGCTGGCATCCTGGTCTATAGAATTACTTATATTTACTTTCTCTTGCCTTATCTCCCTTGAATAACTTGCGTTCAGGATGTAAGCATACATTCGTGTTTATCTTTCCGAATATAGGCCCATGACTGGAGTAAGCCTCTGCTGGCGTGAAATTCCACTCAAGTCAATGGTATCCAGCCATGTTCCAGCATGTGGGCTGGGTTAGCTTTTGTTTTGACTCTTTAGATGACATCCTTAAGCGGCACTTTAGCTGCACTGAAGTTCAGCACTGCCCACACTGCCCTTCAGACAAAGGGTGTGGGCGCAGCAGCCTCTGCCTGCAGCAGGAGACTTTGGGACACCAAGCTCACAGGGAGCAGTGTCCCCCTCTCCTCACTCTTGTGGTCCATGCCCTTCACTCAGTTTTCTTTTTCATAGCTCCATTTCTCTCCACCTCCCCAGATTCATAAGGGCCTTCAGTCGCTCACGTGCCCCTTTCCCCTCCAGTGTCCCCAAAGACCAGACAGTTCTGCAGGGCAAGCCTTGGCTGCCTTTCTCCGGGGAAATTTAACTGCAGCACATCAGCAGAATCAGAGAAACGAGATAATCAGTTGGAGTCGAAGACAAGGTTTATACACTGCAGTGAGGGCATTGCCCTGGAGGCACGAGGCTCCCCCAGCAGCAGAGGTGTGTGCGCTCTCACCAGCTCAAAGTTGGCCCTAAGCAAGCAAAAGTGCAAATTATTCCCTTTCAAATCAAAACATGTGACAGTTTACAGTTTACCACATTGAAGAAACCTAGGCTGGCTTAGGGTTCTGTGTAGGAAAACTGGTTTTATAAGCTCAAAGACTTTAAACCTCATGAACTCATGAGCTGCAGCCGACTTTCGACTTTGAATGGTTTGACTCTGAAGCTTGAATGGTAAAGAAGTAGCACAGCTATGGACCTGAAACTTTCAGGCTTTGCATATATCTGATTTATGGGCTAAAGCAAATCAAATAAGATGAATATTTTTGTTACAGCAGCTTCTTTGTAGAAGCTGTTTCTCTGACAGACACTGAATGGATGCTGGTTGCAGAGAGGTAAATACAAGTCATCATCTCGCTGTTCCTGGAAAACAAATAGTCCTTTGTTACCAGCACCTTGGAAATGAAGTCATGAAACAAAGAACACAGAGGTGTTTGATGGCTGTTCTGGAGTCATTACACGTGTGATTCAGCTCTTAAATTTGGGGTAGCAATTTTCTTGTAAGAGAGTTACAATATAGGTAATAAATGACAGACGATCTTAAAACATTTATCATCTTAATAATCAAAACACGGGCAGAGAGACAGGAAATCAATACTTTTAGAAATAGCATCGAGAACAATGATCTGAGGGAGAATAATAAGAGGAAACTGAGAAGATAAAGCACACTAGAGTAATTTTAGACAGAAAGGCGACAATAACATTCTTCTAAAGTAGCAAGGGAGCCACAGCGAGCTGATCTGGGTAGCTACAGGTTATAAATAGTATGGAACAATAGAGACCAAGAAATATCAGAACTTTTCAAGCTGAGGGAGAGAAAAGAAAACTTAGCAGTCCCATAAAGTATTTTGTGCAGTAACTAATACTCATGTGAGTGGGATGCTGCTATTTTTCTCATCAGTGTTTACAAGTGTTCCTCTCGCTGCATGTCAGAGTTAGAAAGACCAGGGCTGAAGAAAAGCCTTACCTCATAGCAGGGTTACTGGCACGAAGCCACGGGGCAAGATCAGAAAACGTGTAATTGAGCATTTCTTTCCACGACTCCTACTGCCATGATGTTGATGGAAATGGTGGATGAGCTCCATGACCAGCTCATCTTTGAGAAGAACCAGTCGAGTCTAATAAGTTGTTCCTTTTTTTAGAAACAGAGTCATTTCACAGGGATTACTACTTCTCTTCCTGAGAATATTGTACCAGATTATAAAAGCATTCTTCTGACTGCCCAGGTTACTCCTCCTCTGGTTTCATTTGCTTTAATCAAGCAACAAGGTACAAGAGGTGCAGACATTTCTATCCCTCTGCAATGCACAAGGGAAAAGTTACAAACAAGATGACATGAGAAAGAAGAGATGCAGGAGGGGCAGTGGTAGCCAAAAGAAGGGCCACACTGTAATACTTGTTGTGACTTAAGAATTCTTAAGTATTCCAGTAGCTCAAACTCGGGCAATCCCATCTCCCAACACATTTAATGACTTGTGTTTAATGACTTGCCCAAATCAGCACCTGGCCGTTTCATCACAATCTCTTATTTATCTTATGGAAACCTATTTATAGCAGTCACTGTAACCATTCAGTTTTCAGACCTTTCATGGATATTTCATTACATTCTCTGTTTTCCAAAATGAGTCATTCTTCCTTCAGAGTCATTTTTGAAGATGACAATACAATATGCAGAGATAATGCAATATTTTCCTCCCTCCAGACATTTTCTCATCTAATTTCTTATTCCATTGCAGAGGACATTATAAACAAGTATAATGGCATTTCTATTGTTCGTGGGTCATCAGCTGCTTTCAATCAGCAGAGTTTCAGTTCAGTTACAGGTTCTGATGAGTTTTTTTTTCACTGAAATTAGTAGAATGATACAGATATACATTCAATTAAGATTTGGTCCCATTACATAAATACTCTAATGCCTGTTGCAAGAAATTATTTCTTTATTTTTAAACAGCTAGAGAAACAACAATTCATTTAATTACATAAAAAAAAAAAAATCTTAAGGAGAGTATAAATAGGAAAAGCACCAAAACATTATCACATCTGTGAATACTGTAATCTAAAAAGGCAGGCAGAATTCTTTTGGATCAACTTGCAACTCTTAGAAGAAGCTTGTGAATCGCTGGGCATTTTCCCCCAAAAAGCAGTGGAGGACAGCACCTTCTAGACCGGAGGGTCTAAATCTCAGAGTTTGGTAAACATCAGTTTGAAATATTTTAATAAAACAAGGTCAATATATTGTGGTATTTCCCTGTATTTCAGACATGAGGGGAGAGAGCGGGTAAAGGGCACGATCCAAGTTTCAGTTTTGTCACTACCACCACTGGCATTCATTTATGTGCCAAAGAGAACAGTGGCCTTCCTCCCAGCTGTCCAGGAGGCATTCAGGAAAACTCATAAATCTGTGACCACCCAAACAGCGCAGACGTGCAGGATGCTCAGCACAGGTCACTGCCAGATCGTAATTTGCAAGTGTTGATTAAAGAGTAATCTCAGCTATTTTTAAATCTAGAGAACAGGCCTAACAAGGAAAGACAATTAAACTATTCTGTATTTGGAAACGTACTTGCTGACAATGGGCTTGGCTTCCCTTGCCCTTGCTCTGTTCTGACCCCAGTGATTCCATTTTTTATCCTCATCTTCCAACTGAAAGACCAGGACAAGATGCACTTGATTTCTGTGACTGAGCTCTTTAAATATACTGACAAATTCTTGTCTTAGTTCTCCCTTGCATCTCCTCCTCCCTCTGCTTTCCTCCAGGCAAGAAACAAAAATACCTCAACCAACTGAAAGGTCTATTCGACCTCATCATACAAATTTCAGTCAGAAGCAAAGTCCTGTCTGAGAAAAGATATTGTAATACATTCCCTTCTGCTCTGCTGCAGGGTTAACTTTCATACTGGTTTCATGTAAATAATATGAAATCTGGAAACCATAGAGGTGGATTTTTTTCCAGATTTCTTTATCATCAGCTGGTACATTATAAAGAAATAAAAACCTGCATTTTGTACAAACCCATGACATTTATGTTAGTTTCAGTGAAAAACAAACAGTCCCTGGTTTGTGCCCCAGAAATACAATACATACCCCACAGCATTCACTTCTGAAAGTCATAACCTCCAAAGTGCTAAAGCTCTTCTAAGTCAGCACAGCAGATGGTCTCAGCAGCCCTTAAAATAGCCACTGACCAATAATCTCTAATAAATTAGTTAACTGATAAATAGCCCACAACGTGGAAGAAAAGTTTACCAAAGAGATCATCACTAATCCTTCAGACTTATTTAGGAGATTATGTTGACAAATTGTTGATCATTTAACGTTTCCTAGATTTAAATCCGACAATTCAAGATTCCAGTATGTCCCACCATTGTATGTATTTTATATTTGAATAATAGTCACAAGAATTTAATAGGTAAATTAAAAAAAAAAAATCCTTATTTTCCTTTTATGGATCCCAGAGATTGACTTGGTTACTCAAGACATGCTAATATTTGTATTTGTCTTCTTCTGAGGTTAATCTGAATTTTTACAGAGATGAGTGTGTCCCTTAGAGAAGGACAGCTACAGAAAAGTGACTTAATCATTACTTCATCTTGTCCTTAAGTAGCATCTCTGTGTCTGTGTTCAGCTATTCCAACCAGCAGGTTCAGCCTGAACCTGAAATGGTTTGGTTTGGATGCATGCCTGTGAAAAATGGACAAAATCAACCTTTGTTCACTGTTCTAGCACTGGTTTTAGTCGCTGCCAGTATGGTTCCACCCCACAACACAGCAAAAACCTTTAGATTTCTTGATGGTGGAAAATCCTGATCCCTTGCATGGGAATGCTGTTTGCAGCCCATGAGAGACTGAAATCCCCTATAAATATGGACAGTTGTGTGTTGGGTGAGATACCATGGAAGCAGCCACTCACTGTTTGTACACAAGCTGTACATTGAAGAGGTCTGTGCTTGAGTATCTTGCTCTTTCATGGACCTAACAGTGCAGTTAAACAAAAACCCACCAGCCTATGTAATCAAATATTTCCCTATAGTTCATCTGACATTTGTCAACTATGTAGAGCAAAATCATACTCAGAGATAACAAAAAGAACACGGCAGGAAGAGTCTTCATCACGTCCTACAAAAACTATTGCAAATTCTGCAAAAACAGAAAGGGGACAGGGTGCAAGAGCTGCTCTCCTTGCAGGCATGGAGCTTCTGAAACACTGCAGTTCCTTTGCAGCAATCCATTTTCACAGTGTTTACTGTGCTTAAATAGTTCCCAAAAGATCGGTAGCGCAATTCCCCATCTCAGGGCTCTCACCTAGAAATCTTAAATCTTGCATTTCCTTACTGAGTGTATCACATAGGACCAATCACTAGTTTTATAGTACTTTCACCTGTAAAAGGCTGATGAAAGACAAATTCAAAATATATTCTACAATAGTATAGCATCACTCTCTCTAATCTCCAAATGCAAAGGAAGGAGACATTATTACATGTTGGCAAAGCAGAAATTGGAAGCATAGTGGGGAGAAGAAACTTCTGCTCCAAAGCTAGGGATAAATCAACAAACCAAGGCTTTTCAAGAGAACCTCATTCTCAAAAGGGTGAAAACAAGTTGAACTTCAGAATTTCATTTCATCTTCTAAGTTTGGGCATGGCTTTTGAGGCAATCTGAATGCAATCTCTGCGGATGCAAAGTTCACAGACGTGACTGTCTGCAGAAGTGTATTAAAAGGTCAGTTATATTTGCTTTTGCACACAAATGGAAATGATTCCCATATGAATTTACTGGGCTCTCTGACAGTGTTATGGAATAGATTTGGTCAGTCAGAGGATTATTCAGTGTCTTTCAGCATATCATACACTTCCCTCGGAGCCATTGCAAAACGGAGAGAGATTTCTGGATGAAGTTATCTGAAGACACAGGAAATTTCTTCAAAGAACCTTGTTCGGTCACTTCCTGGTGATCCCATCCTTACCGTGGCTCTGATTGCCTCTGTCTCCTATCAGATGGGTACTGGAGATAAAGCTGTGCTCAGTCACAGAGGCTGGTTTATTATTGCAGCTGTTGTTCAGACAAAATGAGCAATACTGCCACGAGCCTTCCAGCTAAGCCAGGCCTGGTAAAACACCGAGATGCATCCACTGAACTTCACATCTTTTGATGCTTACACAGGACAGCAAAAAACTGCAGCTCTGCCGTGTCAGGCCACTCAAAGGTACTTATTTGCAGAAGATAATTCTGTAGGCAAGGAACTGCACACCTCAAAACCACTGTCCTTTCAGGTTTTGGTTTGGTCATTTCACAAGAGATACAGTCCCACTGGAGTTTCCACATACAGCAAGGAAATTTCTCATACAAGGAAACATCAAAATGATCAAGATGGTATCGAGACAGCTTATCTGGCAATTTGCCTCGAAGCTGTAAATTATAATAAGGAGGGTCAATTTTTTCTCTCTGCTACCGTGGACTTCAACAGGATTAGAGTTGTAACAGAACAGAATTTGTGCCACCTGCAATAAATGATGGCCAAGTGTCACTTCTCTCAAACAAGTTTCCTTTTAAGTAAATAATTCAAAACCCCCTGTTATGCATTACAGCATTCAGGGAACACATTACCTCCACCTCATTGAATAATAACACCAAGCAAACCCAAGAAATTTCTGGACAAAGGTTTCCCTTCATCTGTCCCATAAGGAGGAGGTTTTGCTTCCCTCTGCTTGAATCTGAGAACAACTTAGTACCAAGGTGTTTCCTGAAGCAGGTTCAGCTACTCATGTCAAAGTATTTTAAGAATCTGCCTTTAATTTATTGCTGGAAGAAGCAAGACTGTTGAACCTTCAGGCTTTTGCACATTGTGAAGCTCATAAAGCCTTGAGAGCTTTGTCCACAGACCCCACAATAAGTGTGACTCATGGAATGCTATTCTTTTCTCAGTATGCAATAAAGAGAAATCTTATTTATAGCAGTGTACAGACTATTAAGAAACTGTTTTTCTTTGAAGTTTGGACATAGCAAGGGAACAATAATTTGGATAAACGGCAGTATTTACAATTTCTTTGAATTGGGGCCGCACATCGTATCTTGGCCAAACATGTGGTTACGATGAAGTATTCCAATTTCTTGAAATAGTTCTGACATCCACAAGTTCGCTGAGGTCTAATATCTGATTGTTTTTGGCTCAGAAGTGACTTGAGCCCTAAAGTAATTTTAAGAGCACAAACAATGGAGCAGTTTCCTTGCCTTAGGGCTCTCACTTCCGTGCCTCACGCTGGATCTTTACATACATCCTCAAAGAGGTCCTACAGCTCTCAAAATACGTTCCTGGTTGGATTTGTCAAAAGCCTTCAGCACAGACTCATCTGTTCTCACTAAAATACGTGGCAAGAGCTTGGTAAAGCCCACTGGAGCAGAGAGTTGTAACAAGTTGTACGTTACATGACTGCTGCTGCTCTTATCAGCTGTGCTCCGAGCACTTAAATCACGCAAGACATCACTCATCAGCGTTCATTTTGGCCCAGACTAAAGAGATAAAAAAAGTCTTCCCAAAGAGGGAAATTTGAGGCACAATCAGCTGTAACAAAATGTTCTAGGATGGCACTGGGTTCATGGCAGATATTTCGTACGGAGAAAAATTGCTTTTTTTCTGAAGCTACAGGGAAGGCCAGGAAGTATCACCCTACCAAACGTAAGAGGGAATTGGTTCTTTCACTTGTGGCAATCAGACGAGAAATGTACGTACAGTTCCAAATGATACAGCACCTTTTAGCTCGGGCTATAATACGCAGCCCAAAATGTGAGTGTTTAAAGCCGGGCACAAATGCATCAGTTTCAGGCCTCCTCTATTTAGGTTAAAGTCTGTTTCTCACGCCTGCAGCTCAGCAATGTTTTCAAGTCTAGTAACAGTCATGTAAGACTCAAGATTAAATACTCAGTGCAAAAACACCCCACTCTGTGTGAAAAGGAACATGGTAAAGGTCTATTGAGGAGCAGACACCAGAAAATGGATGAAAGACTCTCTTTAAGACTTTCTTCATGCCCCAGGCTCCTGTAGTCAGCAAGGAAGAGAAGAGCCTTCACTGGTAGTCGTGCTAGGAAAACAATGAAAATAGCACTAGTTCTGCTCCTGGAGCGAAATGTATTCCCCTGCAGCTGTTCACTGAAAAAAATTCAATTTGTGCTGCAGAGTTTAGATGAAAGATTTAAAAACGTGAGTACTTTTGATTTTGTCTTCCCCACCTTCCTGTGAATCCATACAACACCCACAGACCCTGACAACAGGTGGCCTTTCCCCTTATAAACAGAATATTGCCACAAGATTTTGAGCTTCCCGTGTTTTCATTCAGAACAACGATACAGGAATCAAATGCAATAAAAAGCAGTAGCTGAAGCATATTCTGAAACATGACCTGGGCCGGAGGAACAACTGTCGCACTTTGCACACAATTCAGAAGGGCATTCGGGTTCCCGCTGTCACCAGAAGTTGTATTTTAATCACTACAGAACATGATCTGCCCGAGACAACCATGCAAGAGCCGCACAACAGGCAGTAATTTTCTTCAGGTCATGTCAGGCAAAAAGCACCATAGTTTCTTTTCTCCCTATCTGATTTTATGCCATGCACTCGGAAAGCTGTCGTCTGGCCTTTCTGTCCCCGTGATGTGTTGCATCAATCTCCCAGTTCCCACAAGTCCATATTTAAAGAGCTTCTGTTCACTTATGTCTGCCTCGTAAAAGATCTCTTGTGTTGTTTTTCTCCCCATCCCCTTCAAGAGCAATAAACATTCTGCTAAGGAAAGGCTTTAACATCAATCAGATTTCAGCGCTGATTAGAGGGGAGGTGCTCTGGCCGCGTTGGAAATGGGCCTCTTTTGACTGTTTTTGCTTCTAAAATTAGCTGGGCCATTTCCCGAGAGAAGTCTGGGGATAGACACAGACACCCCCCTGCCAGCACACTGGAGCTGTGTCGGAAAGCACAGGCAGAGAGCTGCAGAGCTGCTCAGAGAGGCCAAGAAAGCTGGGGAGCTGCTCTCCTCCTGGCTGGCAGCAGGGCCATGGAAAGCCCTGGCTGCCAAACCCAACCTGCAGGGCTCCGTTTCAAACGCAGCGTCTGAGGCACCGAGGGAAGGCCTCAAACTGCAGCCGAGGACAAAACCCCGCTCAGCTCCAGCCCCTGCAGAGCCAGGTCTGTTATTACGTAAGCCAGGATTTGTTCTCCCCTTGGTTTGCAGTCACAACACCATTTCTGCCAGCAGCAAGGTCTGCTGTTCCCAGAGATGCCCTGGGTGCAATATCACAGAAAGGCAAAGGCAGCAATTCCTGAAGATGTTTCCTGCCCTCGTGCCCAAAAAGATGCTCTACCCGATTTTCCAGGAGTTGTCGAACTCAGCCCATTTACTCAGTTCTGTGAAATTCAGTAGAGTAAGTTTTGGACCAGGGGACAAAAGTCCCAATGCCCACATCGTAAGTAATGAATGTATCTATGTCAGAATCTGTGCAGGCCCTAATTGTACAGGTCTGTGTCCTTCTGACAGCAGGCAAAGATAAAACCAGGTTACAGTTACTTTTGCAGGGCACGTACATCTCTCTGTGCTGGGGTTTGCTTTCTCCCACGAGCCAGCCCCTCTTGTGAAACAGGAGACAAACGTTTGCTTCAGGTCGCGGTGCTGTGAGTCGCATGCAAGGGATTTAACAGAAAACATTCCCTTTTAAAATAAAGAACTGGAAAAACATGTCCTGTTATGGACAACTCTGGAACAGTGGGCTGAGCACGGATATTTAGATTAAATGCGGTTTTTAAAAACAACTCGTTAGAAGAAGAAGAGTAAGACATTGACTGCTTTTGAGGTTCTGCTCTAGCAGTACTTGTCAAAAGTAATCAGGTTGTAACAGAATGAGAGGTATATCTAAAATAAGCATATGGATTCCTTATCTAATATGTACTGTATAAACAGAGAAGATCCTCAGCAACTGAATGAAGGCAGCATTAAAAAAAAGAGACACAGCCTGGGGTTCCAGGGAACCAATACCATAAATCCTGGGCACCCCTTTGAAGTAGGGTAACTTGGCAATACTGCGAGAAGCACCTTCAGGTTTTTACACAAAGTTTGGGATGAAAGAAGGAGGCTGGAGATCACTTGCTCTTTTGTTTCTTTCTTCTTTCTGACACAATAATTAAAAGATTTGAATTTTAGCTTTCAGGATTTTTTTTTTAAGATCAAAATTAAGATTAGAAAGAGAGGAAGGAGCAGCCCTTTGCAGCTTTGTCATTGTCTTTATGCACCTGAGGTTTGATTTACAGGAACCAATGCTGACATGCAAGCACATGCAACAGCCAAAACTGGTTTAAAAAAATTGCTCACACCTACACATACAATAGGAATATCCCCACTCCTGTATTTCACATATTCAACAGTAATATGCAATGCTAATGTTCACACCAGAACTGCTTCTGCTCTTGTTCTGTCTGAATCCCTTGACCCAAAATGGCAATAGGAGGAAATGAAAATGAATAACAAAAGGTAAAATTTTGCTTTCAGGAGCTTCATTAGATTTTATTCCCACAATTACATAAACACATGGGAACTGGTGCTGCTGCAGACTGACTTCACATCGCTGCGTGCAGAGGGGATAAACTCGTTGGTGCTATCCAAGATCCTTGCACTCTATTGTTAACTTCTTTTGCTTTATACCACACCTTTTGTGCCATATCCATTGGGCCTTAACTGGAGCCTTTCAGAGGCTGCACTATCACTGCACTAGCAGCTAGAAAGGACTCCTTTTGAATGTACCTATTCAAATTAAACTTCACAAAATAGGATTTTCCAGTCTTTTCAGAAAGGTGCTCACTGGTATTTCCAAATCAAAATGTTTCACAGGTTCATAGCTCAGGTAATTCTTTTCCTGCCGAAATGAAATAAAAATTGGAAGTTGTCATAGCAGTTTTTTGGCAGATGCACTAAGGATTGAGTGAGCTAAACCCTCCACTTCAGCAACAACACCCATAGCTCAAGCACTCACAGATGAGCTCCACTTCCAATTACTCAAGAGCTCTAGGGCAGATGTCAGTTTGAAGTTTGTGAATGGCACTTGAAACCTTTGTATTTCTCCATATCCAAAGCTAAACTTTGCAAAAGGAGTTTTATTTTGGACAGAAAACAAATGAAACACCACGTGAGCTATGCATACCAATGCAAACAGGGTTATTGCACTTAAAATGTCACTAAAATGCATTATTCTGTTCGAAACAGCTGTGAAATAGTGAAAGTTCTTGGTGCTTGTTGGACATACAGATGTTCAAACCCAGAATGGTTGCTGAGAAACCATGCAGTGACTGACAAGGAATAATGCTTTTCTGTGACAGTGGATACCTTATCTTGCCACGAGACTCCTTTCCTTTTCTTTTTTGGTGGGAGGAGAACCTTTCATAAATGATAACATATCAAAACCATATCAATGTTTATGTAGTATCTTAAATGCAAATTAAAGGTTGATGAGGAAAAAAATTATTTCATCAGGCTGCTCATCAAGATACTGATATCGACAATTATAGGCCAGACTTTTAAATCTATGTAAATACACTGACATAACTATTTAAGAACATAAAATGCAATGTCTGCTCATGAAGGTCATAAATAACCAACAAAATAAAGATAAAAAAAGAGAAAATTGCATTAAAAACCCCAGAGAAAACCAGAAAGTGATTGCTTGTAGGTCTTGAGGCAAAAATGGGATGTTGCTACAGGGGTGGTTTTTTTCAGTCCTGTTAAGGATTTAGACAGCATTTTAACTGCAGGCATGACTGCTCTCTTTAATAATTTGTAGGTGTCAAGGACTTGTAGGAAGAAAAAGATGCAAATAAAATGGATCATAAGACAATTGATGCAACTGAATGTGAGCACAAACGTTATTTAATGAGTTTCCAAAAAGAAAATAGAAGGGTGATTTCAGTCTAATTGAGTTAATATTAACTTCTAGGAGCTTGTGATTAATTTAATGTACTCTCTAAACCAGTGTATATAAGACTTCTCTACACCAGAAGGACTATTGCCAGCAACTTGCTTATTATGATTTGCTAGAATTGCAATTAAAAAGCTATTTTTTTTTTCTCTCTCTATGCTTAAAGCCAAACCATGCTATGGTCTGTAAATTACAAGGCAATTACAAACAGCACTCAGCCTCTTCTAGCCTAGAACAGGCAAATCCCACATGCTACAGCAGTGCTTTGTGGAGACTGGGCATGAAAACCTCAAGCAGGGACTGAACTGGAGTTGAGAGTAGTCCCTGCCTCACCCACATCCAGTCCTGCTGTGTGCCCTGATTCTCCCCTCTGCTGTCAGTACAGAGATATAGGTCCATCATGTAAAATATGTGTCACCAAAGAAGGTACACTAAGTGGCTGAGGGCAATGATTTCCACAGAAACTCACGGCATCCAACTTCATTAATGAAGCTGAGAATTACGTCTGTATCTTTTCGTCAGGCGTCTCTAAACTCCAGAAAAATGTTCACTCCTACAACACTGGGGGGGAACTTGGAGTCCAAAACACACCCAGAAGATGGAAACTCCCACAAGTGGTTTATAACCAACCCCCAGTGTGGTATCACAAAGGGTGATGGGGTCCAGAGCACACCTGACGAGCGCGATCCCACAATTTCCTCTCCAAACTAGAACAGGATTAACACTTTTCTTTCAAAGATGTGCAGAGGAAGAGAGCAGTGATGGTGCTTACCTGCTCCATAACTTCCTCAAGGGATTTTCCAAGGAAGAAAGCAAACATCCTCTCCTTTTTCCACAGTAATTGGGTGTAGCATAACGGGAGGGGAAGATCCTCTCCTGTTAAGATTAGGTACCTTAACCTAGATAAGGGCAGAAAATAAGAGCACGGTAAAAACCCAGAAACACTGTCCACCCTGTAAGTAGCAAAGAGCTTTCTGCAGCAATTTCTGCTGGCTCCAGTGTCTACATTTTCACTCCAATTAACCATAATAAATCACAGTTTTAGTGTAGCCAGCTTAGAATGTGCAGGTACAGCCTGAAAACATGAACAGCAAACAGCCAGAAAGGATCTAAGCTATCTACCTGCTTTTTAATGCTCTGTTTTCTCAGAGTTTAGGACAAAATATTCCCTGAGGTCAGGGTATTCTGAAGGCACTTTTAAACCAGAAGTGGCTCCACTGCAGGAGAATATCCAGACCTGGTGCTCCCCCTGCCTGGCTGAGGCATAAAGGAAAAGCCTCCTCTGCAGCAAGCTCATCCTCCCAGGCTCCTGCCATGCCCAGTTCCACAGGGCATCCAAGAAATGGGGTCCTCAAGTTTAAAAACTCGTCACTGCATGTTTTGCCCTCTAAGAAATAAAAATACAAAAGCATACATTAGGACTGGATTGATTAATTAGTCCTTCAGGCAAAGCAGATCAGTTCAATATTTTGTAATTTTGAAGTAGTCTCTGCACCTATAAATATTACTCAACTGCTTTTCTTCAACCTCTTTCTATCAGAAACTCATAAAATTGATATATTTTGCTTGGCCATACTCCAAAAGAAAAAAAGGTCATGAAAGTAATGACAAGAGAAACACAGAATAAAGATAAGTTTAGATAAATAATAAGGAATGGGAACAGTACATAGAAGATTTTTTATTTGTTCAATAGAGGGTTTAGCAGAAAAATGGTGACCTCAGACACTGAGCGCTTACAGTAAAATATAAAACCTCTTATAAATAATGGACTAAGAACAATATGAACTGAAGCCCAGACTAAATTAAACATCTCACTTTTAATTCATCACTCTTTCAGAGCTGTTCTGAACTTAGTTTTACTTACAGTGCGAAAGAAAACATTGAAGGTATTTCTCCCCCTCTGCAGTTAAGACACCAGCATCTCTCATTTGAAAACTATTTAGAAATACAGTGAGTAGTTACTCAGAGACAGGATCTAATCAAAACCATAAATTATACACACAGGCATGAGCCTTCCAACATGTCTACATGATGTAAGAAATCTGACTTTAGTAGATGTTCACATGCACAGACTTTCAGAACTAGGAATGAGTCAAACCCTCAAAGCATTCTTCATACACTGAAGTTTCAAACAGCTCGTGGCAACATCTGAAACACCCGTGAAGCTCTCAAGCTCCACTGTTGATCATGATATCATCACAACTAAAAACCTCCTCACACACGTGTGAGACTTCAGTCCAAAACTAATTGAAGCATATAAAACACAACCAATTAACATGGCTCATGTCTAAAACAATGCTAGTCCACATGAGTTTTTCTCACCAGTGGAGGTGGCTGATGCATCTGACATACTGTTTAATTTTTCCACTAACTATTTTTGGTTTTGGGGAGGAAATAGTACATGAATGTATGACTTCAAAATTATTTTTTCTATGGACAAAGCAAGCCTTTGTATCAGAACACAGCTCTGGACTTTGGCTTCACCACAGTGAAGATCACTGTCTTTAGAGTCAGCCTTGTGCCATACAGCAGGGGATTATATTTACCAAGCTATGAGCACAGTAAATCCAGGCTATCTGGAAGAGAACCCAGAGCATACAATGTACCCGCTGTGTCTGCTGTGAGAGCAGTCATTACCACTTTACAGCAGTTGAGAACTGTAAACTTTATTTCCTGCACATTGTGTTTGTGTCTGCAATAAACCATGCAGCAGGCAGAAGTCACTGAATTTAGCCCTGCAGAGAAAGCCAAGCACACAAAGAACCCGAGTTCTTCACTTCTACTGCTCTCCCGTCCAACCAGGGCATATTTTCAAGTGTTTCCTCCACCTTCATTACAAACTTTCCAATTCCTGCCCCAGATTTCTGAGAAGGGAAGTCTCAGGACATTTTCTTGGGCAGGACTATCTAACTTGCTTATCTCTTGCATATCTCATATATCTGGGTGTACTCATTTGTTTTGGAAAGAACGATGGCAGAATGTACAATGCAATTATCCTGATGCAAATACTGCAAGAATATTACTTCAGTAGAGTTCCATCTAACATGAAAAACAAGTAGCTCTACCACTCTATAAATTCTTCCCCTTCTCATGGATTTTAAGTCCCTTCCACTCCTGCAGAAGATGCCAAGCAGTTGTCTGTGTGATAGAAAAGGCCACTTTTCTTGTTTTTCCAGTCTGAGTACTCTTTGTTCATCCTGAGCTCCACTTTTCAGCTCTTTGTTTTCAGTTGTTCATAAACTCTTCAAGTAGTTTCGATTCCAGCGTCATCCTGTATCCAAGCAATGCCAACTTCTCCTCAAGACAGGAGCGCGTCCAACTCCTGCGGAGCGTTAAAGCCCTTCCAAAGACACCTGGCTGCCTCCGAGGTGGTCACAACTTTTACCATTTTTGGTATCCTGAGCCTGTGTCACGCTCTAGGCACACTTAGTCAGGCTTCTGTGAAGCAACCCAGACGATGCTGTTCACAGGGTTTTTGGTGGCTTCAAACCGTTAGCAGATGGCACAGCACGCAGCTCGCAGTGATTCATGAAACTCAGAGAGGGGAACAATCTACTGCACTGCCTCATCCCACTTCAAAGCACCGGACTCAAACCCCAGCTGCATGAAATTTGGACACTGCTGCATCATTTCCAGGGAAAACAACAATTTCCTCTCCCCCCTCCCCCAAACACTGTTAGGGCCAGGCCCCCAAAGCCAACCATAGATTACATCGTCCTATATTGAATCAATCAAAAACATTTCTTAAAAGGTCAGCCAAACATTCTCCTCTGGCTTTGACTTTTGTATTCCCATTTCACTGTAAAATTCCATATTTATAAAACAGTTCATAAACACAACATAAAACACTACTGGCAGTTCATATCCCATTTGGTAACTGACAAAGGAAGAAAGAAAAACATGGAATTAGACTTTCCCACCTATTGAAGGGGTTTGAGCCTGTTAAGGAGATAGATGTCACTTCTTCATGTATCTAACATACTGCTGTCATCAAATTATTAGAAACTTGACTTGAATGTTTTTCTATGGGGACAGCGCCTTTATAAAAGTTACTGAGGATTCCTTTCATGCTAAGGATAAGTTACTGTCTGATGGAGCTGAATCTTCAGAACTTCAAGCCAACCATTAAAACAGAATTGGGAAGGGGGAGTCAGGTGGGGGAGAATGGGGAATGTTTCCTTTGGGCGTGGAACTCACACACAGTATTTGCCCCTCTTCATTTGTCACGTTATTTTCCACATTTGTTGTGCAATAACAGCAATTATTATGTGTGCAAATACAGTTCAAATGTATGCAGTGAAAGGATCTCAAACTGAAAATATATCCTTCTCAAGATAAAGCATAAAGCAAAGGCTGAATTCTACACTCAAACTTTGATTGATTTCTTCTTCTGAATTGCAAGATTCAGTTTTCAAATAACTGGTTATTATTATGATCCTATGATCATAAAAATTATGAGATGGAAAAGGAAGAATGTGTCACACTACGGAGCAAATTGAAATTCAGTTGCTTTCTTTAGAGCTGCCTATTAAACTGCTCTTGATTATTTCCTTCAGTACTCTTCCTTGCTTTAATTGATCAAACTTGTGGATGATATTTCCGGTATCTGAAGTATTAAACCGTCATTCTGACCAGGAATTTGTAATTAAATTCTTATGGGAACTTTCACAAACAACTCAAATACCTTCCGTTAAGCAACTACTGAGCAGATTCCCCTCTGGTTACTTTTATTGGACATCTCTATGCTTTTCTTGCAACATGAGAAAGATCATTTTCTGTTTAATCAATGGTTTATGAGGAGTCACAAGGAGTTCGGTTTAATGGAAGAGGAATCACACACCACAGCACTGTCCACTGCTGCTCCCTCACGCCGAATTCCTCGCTGCCTACGGAATTCACTGATGTTTTCATTGTCGTGTCAGACTCTCACGTTTCAAACACACCAGGAGGTTCAGATTCCTCAGTGCCTCACGCCAGGGACCCAACAGAAACAACTGCAGCCAGCACCAGCAGAGCGAACTTCCCCCGACAACCTGCAAGTCCTCCTCACAACAGCCCACTTCAGATAAGGAACTGTGTGACGGAAAACCGAAAATGAATTTTTAAGAATCAAAGCCAAAGGCCAGACTCATCATTCCCTAGACCTGAACTCATGTTACAGGATGTTAATATGGTGAAAAAATGCAAAATTAAGTACTAAGAAGTTGTATATATTGAAAAGCTACTCAAAGAAACCGCACAGTGAAACATGAACGTCCAAATACATCCCACACTTAGGACTCCTGTACTCTATAAGAAAAATTAACATCATAGGGATTGGTATTTGTAAATATTATTTCAAATCAGTCCAATTTATTGCACAGATCTTCTGATTCCCATGAACAAAAACACAATCTAAGCCAAACATTTGCCTCAAAAATATTTCAGGAAATTCAGACACAGGATCTCATAAATGTACGCACACACTTGAGAAACCTACCTGGTTATTGTGACATACTGTGCCTTGAAAGGAAGGGTCACTGCAGCAGCTCTAAAGAGCAGCAAACCTCCTTTGCCCCAAAACACCCCACAAAGACTTCATTTGCAATTTTACACTTGACTGTCATGTAGTTCCTAATCATCTCCTCATCAGTGAGGGAAGGACCTCTCATCCAACTATTTCCCCTTCTTCTGGGAAAATGAACCAAAAAAAACCCCCAACCAATGATTTCTGTATCCATTCTTTCTTAGGTTTTCTCATTACTATTCTCAGTTTGGTTTTATCACTTTATTCGAAACCTCCCTCATTCTCCTTTGCCAGCGAGATGAAATTTTGGACGTTTCTTCCTTGTTTTCAAGGCAAACTCTGAAGCGGAGAGAATGAGAGGTATTTATCAAGATTCTTTGGCCAGGGTAAGAAGTTAGGCAGCTGCAGTTTATGAGATCTAGCAAGACTACTCCACAGCCTAAGTATGTGCTGGAGGTGTGCTGTACCAGCACGTGGTGCTTCCACGGGTGGTTTCAGTAGGAATAATTAAACCCTCCAGAAAAAAGAATTTCTCTGTTTTCTTATGGGGGCCTCTAAGTTCTTGCAGTCATGCATATTCTCATTTATTTTCTCTCAGAGCTAATAAGCAACTTCATGCAAGACGATGTGACTGTTGAAAGTCAAAAAGCCTTAATTACTGAATGGAATCCAAATTGTCTTAAAGGGGGCCTTGCAGTTAGTTAAAGTGAGTTCTCACAAGGTATAGATTATAAGTACACAGCTTCAAGTCCTTAACAATAAATACTTGACCCCTCAAGGTGCACAGGTAGTGGGAGAGATCTTTTCTTTAGAGTGTAATGAAAATTTTCAAGCGTCACAACAACCCCGCCACCTGTTCCAAAGAGCAGCAGCAGAGGGGACTGACCCTGGTCAGCAAAGCCACATCAGCAAAACCATTTTCTTCTGACCTGTGCACACACAGAGCAAAGAACCTGGGTGAGGGCAGTTAGTGCAGTCAGTTGTCAGCTTTTACAGGCTTGATTTTGCTTTTTATGGGCTTACTAACCTAATGATGTATCAGAGAGGAATCTGCACAGACCTTTCCCCCGGCACATGTTTTCCACGGCACATGTAAGACTCTTCAAAGACAGAGGTGAGCTCTGGATAATGAGCCTCAGGTATCTGGGACAGCACAATCCTAATGTCCTTATCTCTCCATTTCTCAGCAAAGCATGAAAAGAGAGAGCTTGTCTTAGGGCAGTTATCTGTCACTAGAACAGACAATGCTAGGTAACAGTCTCTACCAGTTCCTATCGGGGGACAGTAATGTCTGCCTCACCTCCATGCACCAACATTTAATTCTAATGATCTTTTTTGCTTCATGTCATCAAGCAGGTAAGGCAGGGAGATAGATACAGAAAACTCAGCACACGCCTCACTCTCCTTTTAACTTTTTGCCAGAGTTGGGTATGAGTTTTGTTAGGGTTTTTAGGAGCTTCCCTTTTGTTTCCCTTTTCTTTTAAGGAATTTTCCCATACGTGTTGCCGGGGTCATTAATGGGTGGATACTTAAGAGAGACAAATGACCCTGGGCACAGGGAGTAGTGGTCTTGATGGCTACTCCTTTTTTTTTCTCCTTGGGGTTTTCTCGTGAAAAAGGCAGAGATGCCACGAGATTTTGAACTGGGAAAAAGGGGGTGGGTGCAGCCAGCCCCGGGCACTCTTGCCCTCTCGGCGTTCGGGGAGGAAGGAGCTGCGGTCACTGTGGGGAGTTTGCCCGAGTCACCCCTGCAGGATCCTGCCTTCTGCTGC
>VZTA01010812.1:120101-142231 GCA_013398855.1 Mohoua ochrocephala
TCCCTGCTGTTCCAGCCTGCTGCTCCCGAGGGTCCTGCTGGGGCTGGGATCGGCTGCCCCTGGGGGTTTGTGGAGCCTTTCTTCCATCCCTTCCCGGCTCGGCCCGGCCGCCATTACCGCGTGCTCCCCGAGCCCGCGCCACAGCGCCCCCTGCAGCCGCGGGGGAACCATCGCACCCGCCCTGCCCGCCGGGAGCCGCCAGGGAAGGGCCTGAGGGCGAGAGAGGCCGGCACCGGGTTCTGGGTCTGTTTGGTGTTACTGACACCGGGTTCTGGTTCTGTTCGGTGTTACCGACACCGGGTTCTGGTTCTGTTCGGTGTTACCGACACAGTTATTGTTGTGTGTTTGCCTTGACAGACATACATCAGTAAAGAACTGTTATTCCTATTTTCTCATATTTTCGCCTGAAAGCCCCTTAATTTCGGAATTATAGTAATTCGGAGGGAAGAGGGCTACACCTTTCCATTCCAAGGGAGGCTCCTGCCTTTTTGGCAGACACCTGTCTTTCAAACCAAAACAAGTTTACATGAGGGGGAAAAACCAAACACGGTCAAAGGGAAAACTGATAAATCATCTCACACTGGTAACTTTCAACAGCAGAAATTTCTCTGCACTGAGAAAACAACAGTCTGGGGAAGACGGCAGTCACGGCAAAGATGCCACCCCACAGCTTCACGTTAAAGATGAGCTATATGAACACAAACGCTTTTGTCATCCCCAGGGTTATCATAACAACCTACATTTTCCTTCTCCCTCCGTCACCAGAGCATGTTCAGAATTCAAGTCACTGTTTAGATAGTTAAACCTTTCTGATAAAATCTGATAAAACAAATATCACCCACAGACATATACAGTGCCTAAAAATACATACCTGACGATGCTTCGTCACTTTAGACAGCAAATCCCTGCTCTCATGTGAGTGGGGACACAGAGCTGGAGGACGGGGTGACATTTAAAAGATGGAACAGGGGAAAAATAAATGAAAGCAGCTAAAGAAGCTTCATTTTTAAATCTTTCTTCCCCCCTGAAAACAAACCACATTTTCAACAGGAAACTAGGAATCTGTAGGAATGTTTAGATCCCATCTTAGTGGTACCACATTAAGACTTCAGGGAGTTTTGCACTCACTATTTACTTTGAAGTGCTCTATAGACTTCTGAGAAGACGAGAAATGACCAATGCCTTACTGGAAAAACTGGAAAGAAGTAGAATGAGGACATGGAGCATGGAAAAGCTCACGACACACTTTTCCACTCTTAGAAAACATTTTTCTACTGAGAAACAACATTCGTAAGCTGTGATGCTGTTTGATTTTTTGAGCACACCACACAGGAACCACAATGAGTCGAGTCAAACGTGCCCACACTGTTCAGAGGGCTACTTTAAATACCATCAGCAGAACAATATTATAAGAAAATCTGATTTGTTCCTATTAAACCCATTTTTTTTCCTCTACTTGGTGTGAAGAAATGTGAATTCATGGACACACTCTTGTGCACATTTGCACCAAGTGTTTCGAGTAAGAGGATGTTCAAGCCAGAAGTCATTTGTATAAGAAATATCTTGCAGTTATTTAATGTTTTCTTGTTTATATTGGGATACACAGCAATTATCTTGGTACCAGACTGCTGTCGATAACATTAGCAGAAATTAATACAAATATTTGCATAAAGCACACTTTATTTTTCATTCACCGAACTGTAAATATCAGATACTGATAACATTGCAGATGATTGCTTAGTTATTGTCAGAGACGTAATCCCAGCAATTAGCAAGGTGTATACTTACAAAAAGAAGTCAAATATTAACATAATCTCCAATTGGTGTAACTAAAGCATAAATAAACTGTACAAAATATGGAAAATACTTGCTTATCATGGCAAAATATTTAATCAGATTTGCAAAGTGCCTTCAATATAACAAACTCTATTAGAACTTATTAACAGAGAGTGGTGAGATTATCCAGATCAGACAAAAAGGCTCCATGGCTAAACTGGTTTTTGCAGTGTTTGCAGTTATTACATACAACAGAGAAATTGACACCCATTTCACTTAACCTTGTAATTGTAACTCTGTGGGAACAACTCTGCACCATCACCACTTCCACTGAAGAGATTTCATGAACCTAAGAAAGTGAGAAGGCTAGCAGAACTCTGAACCCACTGCACAGATATGACTGATTTAAATATTCCTATCGGGTGTTCACCAAAAAAAAAAGAGAGGGAATGATAACATATAAGTATTTCCTCCATTTTTCCTTTGGTTTTTTTTATTTCATGACGATGCTCAGGGACCTCAGAGAAAACTCTGTATTTTACAATCTCACATAGTTCCCATTTCAGAAGTGCATAAACTTTGAGAGAAAGAAATTTCACTAGTAAGGCACAAAGTGATCAAGCCCATATATCCTTAATGATCTAATTTTGACCTTTTTTTAACATTTTTTTCTCCTGCCCTACAAAGCCTACTATCCGTAATGTATTTCCACCATTAATAAAAAAATTCATTGCTAAAATGATTCAAACTTTTCTGAACACTCTGTAAGGATTTACATTGGATAAGGCCTCTTAGAGTAGCAAATTCTGATAAAATGCTTTTGCAATAACACCAGCGTTCTTTCACAAAGGTATTTAGTGAACACAGGCTATAAAGTTGACACTTCTTCAGTTTCCTAGTATGCTTTTGAGGTTGAAAACAAAACTGATCAACTCTTCTTTGTTGGACACATTGGGAGTACACTGTAGGAGTAACTGCACTGTCAGTTTGATGAGGTTTAGTCACCCTACTTAAACCCACAAATTTTGAGGAGGCTTCATAGCCAAGACTCAAAACCAGGCTGACAGGACATAATCCAGCATCAAATCTAATTACTCCAGGAAGTTCCTTGTCCTCAAGCTAATCAGGCTGATTAAGCAAGCACTACGTCACTGAGCCACAGAACGAAGAGCTTCGGCTTTCTCAAAACAAGACCGAAATCTTTTCAGTGATCAGCCCAACTTCAGTCATTACAGGAGCAGCTTAAGGAATGTGTAAGAACTATTTCATTTCTTTACACTCATCAAGTCCAAGCACAGAAACCACTGAAGTGTTAACATGAAGCTTTGATACACTGATTCAGTGTTGGGATGAAGGACACAAGCAGCTCAGCCCACGTTGTAGGATCCCACCTGAAGCCTGACAAACGAGACATGCATCGTTATCCATCACACCTGCAGTCCTGGATCACTGGCTAAAGAGGCAGGATTTTAGTTTTCTGGCAAATCAGTATAATCTGAAAGAAACAGGTGATTCAGTATTTTGAAATTTTGATGCCAATTCTATTAATTGGTCAAGGAGCAAGAAAGAATATCTTGAAGTTCACAACCAGTGCTGCTGAGAACTGCTTCTTCTCAGCCAGTCATTTAGAAATGCAGGTCTGCGGTTCCTCTGGATGCACTACACAAATCATGGCAAATGCTCTCAAAGCTCAACTCCACAATTAGTCTGTTATGACTAATGAGAGCTAACATAACTTTCCAGATCTATTTCCCCAGGTAACACACTTTTACAACTTCCCTTAAATGATGACAACTGCAACTGTGCTTAAAGATTTCATTACTCACTGCAGGTAAAACACTGACTTGAATTTATCATGACATTTCCAGCTGCACAAAATGTCTTACAAATAAGCCACGTTCAAAGTATACAGTGTTACTCTGTGAAGGAAGAAACCAGGCTACAGGAGGATTCTGAAATTTTTCTGTACTATGCAAGGACTGGCAGCCAGAGATCACACTGAAGTTTGGGATTTTCTGTTTTCAAACTCTTAGTAAATAGGAGACACACTGACCTCTTTTGGGCAACAGGAAACAGAATTGCCAGAATTCTTCACAGAAACTGAACTTATTGTTTATTCTCATTATACCCAAATCTCAGTTGTGACAGCTATGCCACACTGTGTGTTTACACCAGCAGAATGCACGGCCCTTGAAATAAATCAGAACACAAACCTTTTGCCATTCTACATAGAGCAAAATAGAGGTTCTGAAAAGTCTAAAATGGATTAAGGCCCAAATCTCTGGTTTGATTTTTGGGCACCTTTAATTTGCTAAGTCCTTGTCATGGTTTAAACCCAGCTGCCAACTCAGCCCCACATAGTGGGAGAGTGAAGGAGAGGAAAGCCATGGGCTGACACAAAGACAGGCTAATGGGGTGGGAAAGGATGGCAATAACAGAATTAGAATGCACATGTGCTGCAGAATGCAGGGCTCAGCACTCACTGACCCCTGCCCAGCCAGCTCTGCCCCGATTTAAACACTGGCCATGACATCGCATACTGGGAAACATCCCTCTGGCCACTGGGGTCCTGGCTGTGCCCCCTCCCAGCCTTGTGCCCCTGCAGCTCCTGGCTGGCAGGGCATGAGAAGCTGCAAACTCCTGGACTCACAGCAAGCCCTGCTTAGCAACCACTGAAAACATCAGTGTGTTATCGACATTATTCTCATGCTCCATCCAAAGCACAGCACCGCACCAGCTACAAGGAGGAAATTAACTGTATCCCAGCCTAGCCAGGAGCAGCTTCATGTCCAGCTCTGCATTTATGTGACACTGTCCTAATACACAAATAACTGCCTTTAAAGCCAAGACACACATTAGGAAAAAACGGTTCTACAAATTTGGCAAAAATAGTAAAAAATTTGCCGTAAGTTTGATCAGGAAAAAAAAAAAACGATTCCTAATACAAGAGAGAACACTAGTTTTGAAATGTTCTACTTCCGCATTAAACAGCCTTTTTTAAAAACAAAACATTTTTCACTTACACATTGGACTAACAAATTTTGTTAAAATTTGATCTTTACGTCCATCCTTTTTTTTGTCCTTCCACAAATCCAGAAAGATTGCTTGCAATATAAGTTTTCTAATTTCTGAAACAATTGCTACTAAAATTTGTTGATGATTGCAAGAATATTTTGCTGCTGCAGCAAAATTCCTTTTCCTTTTGTACATGCCGGAGTATGCCAGTAAAAGGAGAATGAAATAACTTCAGTACAAATTTAAGTTGACATCTAATACCAAATTGCAAAATTCTCCAAGAACAGGGTGCAGCAGGAATCGTCAGGCTACCACTTTAAAAGACAAACGTTTTCAACAGGTTGAAATGGAGTTTCGAATGTAATTTTAAGAGCAGAAATGTCTTTTAGAGAGGAAGAGTCTTTCCCTTTCCTAGGACAATAATGCTGCAGTTCAGTAATGCTGCATTACTAAAGGAGGAAATGCTCACACAGAGTTCATGTTCTCATTAACTCGATCAATTTTGTACAAAACACAGATATGAATCTCAGGTTTTTCTGAAACAGATCTTACCTTTCCAGCCACAGAAATGACTCGAGGAGATCCTTCCAGCAGTAAAGAGCAGAGTCTATGCTTTACTTCTTCAGCCAAAGTTTTATCCTGTTTTTAAATACATATATGCAATATATACGAAGCACCAACAGGTAACAGAATGTTTCACATCAGGGTTTCAAAAAGTTCAGCCTACAAGACCAAAGGAGTTCACAGTTCAATGAAGTACAGGTAAAATAAGGGAAACAAACATATTTTACTATTTATGGTTTTGAATGTTTGCCAGAAAAAAAAAAAGGAAATCAAAGCTCTTTTTCTTTTCTGACTCTTATCCGAATAATGAATAGTGAATAATTCAGTGTATTGTTGCAGTGGCCTGTTACTATCCATCCCCAAACAATCTACTCAGAGCTCACATGCAGGCAGCATTTAAGGTGCCAGCACACCCAGTGAGCTCCATTCCCCAGGCATTCCCTTTGGTCCACGGGACACAGCTCGAGCACCTTCCACAGCAATGTTGTCATCCGCAATAATCTTCCATACGCCTTTTTCCCTGCATTACTTCTCAAAGTCAAATAAAAAGCACTGCTTTAAAGACTTAAATTGAACACACTCCAGAACAGGAATACCTTATACCCAAGGAATATTAACTCCCCATAACAAGTGTGCCTTCTTTCTACCCCGAATTTAGAACGCATATACTCAAGTCACAAGGCTGACGACCTCCATATCCTAATCATCTTATCCCATAACAAAATACCACAGAAGAAAGTTTGCCAAAATAAAAATGGGAATATTTATTATCTTTTCTACTAAAGCAATGCAGTTCTTTTGAGATTATACATTGGTCTTTGCAAATGTTTCTACAGCTAAATTCATACTTTTCCATTTTGTAAAAAAATTAGACACATACTTCATAAAAACAAAGACACAGGCTATGTCACTGAACAACTGGAAAGGATTGCAACTGTTAGTAGGGATGAGCAAAGAAAGCTCATGCTTATACTTAAACCCCTGGCATTTGTATTGTTATCACATGTTCAAGTGGGACACAACGGGGACATTTTCCTTGCACATTTCTGGGTCCACTTCCCAAGCTTTCAGCAATCAGACAGACTGGTAAATACTGAATGTGACCAGGAGAACCTAAACATTGCTCAGCAGTACCACATGCACAAGATGCAGGGGAAGGAAGAGTCAGACCCGTGCAAACAGTACAAGACAAACCGTTACAACTGGCAAACGTGCACTGGACAAAGGTTGAAGTTTATGAAAAGTTTTATTTGTTGTCATGAAAATAGTATCAGAAGCAAATAACTGTATGTGTTTTGCAAAGTCATCTTCATTTGGCCTCCTGAGCTTTCTTGGCATTCTGTTTTTCTTTCGCCTAGGAAACAAGGGGAGATGATGTCAAGCTCTGATAAGACAAAGAGCATTCTGGAGCTTTGAATGACTACTCATTACATTTCTGAACATTAAAAATATGCTGGAAAAAGAAAAATTTAAATGTAAATTTAGACCCTTCACAAGCATCCTACTACTGTTTTACTAGGTTAGTATATAAAGCCTTTTAAGAAAAACTACAGGTTTAAATAAATTATGCAAAAGAAACTGAGATTAGGTAACTTCTGTAGGGGAAAAGTACTATTTTAAAAACATAACTTAAAACCTTCATTTTTCATACCTCCATACCAATTTCATTTAACATAGAAAAAACTCTTCCTAATGGAAACATTTTATGTCACAAGAAAACACCACATTCAGACATACTGATTATCAAAACCGAACTCTGAGACAAACCAAGATCTCAGTGGTTTAGATCTTTCAAATGAGTGGAAAGAAACCCCACAAAAGTTCCTGTCAAGATATCTGCAGACAGATTCTCATAACTTATATCAATCATAAATAGTTCAAATTGACAGGAAACTGGCACTTTCCTCGTTATGAATTCAGTTAAGAAACAGATTGGGCAAGAAGAAGGGACAACTCAGAAGCAATACTGGCCAACAACTTTCTGTTAAAACATTAGTTAATTCTGAATCAGGCTGCTGCTTGTTACCCCTTATTACTGAACAGAACAGCACCTAATTCAGTGATTTAGAATTAAGAACTGCTACCATCAGTTCATCGGTAATGTACTTGTGAAAGCAGCTTGATGGGTGTTATAAATGACTTGTGTTAACATGAAACTGGATTAAAACTCCACAAGTTACTGTCCTATAAACTACGGGCCTGCAAATTTGCCTTCCTAAATAAATTCAGCTAAAGAATGCACTCATTAAATAACACACAGCTTTTTTTTCATTATACTGATTCGAAGATCCTTTCTCAATGAGTACAAAATCAGGGATCCTGCCTCTGGCACTGAAGCATAAGCGCACACCAGCACAGAGCCCAGTACAGTTCAAGTACTTGACCAGTTTAACAACCTCACCAAAGTGGCAGGCACACTTATTTACTAAAGTTTAATACAAACCTTAGTAGTAAATCAATGTTAATGGCTGGATACCTTAGAAAGGGGGAAAGCCAAACCAGTAAATGAGCACAGGAGCAAGAAGGAGGGAGGGATCCAACTCCCAGCGCTGTGCCACGGCTGCCACCGCGCGGTCACCGCCTGCTACAGCGGCCGCAGGGGAGCGCCTGGCCCAAGCCCTTGGGAGCATAAATGGCACGGGCTTGATCATTCAACAGAGAACGTGTGAAGAGTTATAGTAATACACTGTCAGCTAGGAAATACTCACTTTTTCTACTAATGGTATTAACTGCTGGTGCTCTGCTAGAGTCTTTAATAATTCCATGATGAAAGGCAGGTAGTTATGTTTTCTTCTAATATTTTCAATCTAAAAATAAATGAAAAGCATTAACAGAATTATTATATGGCTGAACTATCTTCTAGTCCCCATTCAGTTCCTTCAGATTAATTGCAAAGCTCCCATATATATAAAAAAGCTGGCTTTTTCTTACAACTGTTCCAATAATTTCATCAGAAAAGCAAAGGCTACATACCTTATATCTTTTTAATTTTTGGTTCTCTTCTTCAATTAACATCTGGTATTTTGCAACTTCTGATTGTATAGAACTTAACATATTACTACTTTGATCTGTATCCATAGGCTCCTCCTTCCACAAAACAAAAATTTAAATCGATGATGTTACTCCATTTTTAAATCCTTTTTTTTTTTTTTAATTAAAGCAAGTTTTGTCTCAAGAGTAATTTCTATCACAGAAAGATTCAGTTTTGTTTACAGTTACAGGAACATTTCGGGAATTTCTGCAGTTAGTTACAAGCAGATTACTTCAGGTACTGGGAAAAGAACAGTTCCAGCAGCACAGCAAATGAGTCAAGGCAGAAAGTCAAAGTGACACGGTCACGCTGTGCTGGGTGCTCAGCCCAGAGCCGCAGCACTGAGAGCACCCACACCGCGCCGGGCAGGTCTGCAGCAATCACTCCCTGCTTTTTTTAGTGCCACTCCCTTTGGAGCAAGGAAGGGAAGTGAATACAAAGCCAACACACAGAACTATCTGAGAACTATTTTAGCAATTTAAATTCCATGGCCTACCTCTGCCAGTTGCTGCTGCAGCTCTGCAATCCTCTGCTCATATATCATCTTCCTGTCAGACACAATAGCCATCAGGTTAAACCTTATCTCACCTTCACTGTATCTAAATGAGGAACAGAAAAACAAAACAACAAAGACAACCCACTTTCAAAATTAGTCACCAACACCACAACTCAAAAGCCCCCTCCTCGATTTCATTTAAAGGAATACATTTCATGGAAACAAAATTTTAAATGGGTCTATTAAATTAAGTTGTGCTACAGATCCAATCTTGTAACAAAATAAAATCCGACCACAAATTAACTCTCTCCAATGTGTAACTCCTAATAAACTTCTCTCCCCAAAACTTACTGTTCCTGTATGTGGTCACAAAACAAATACTGAAACAGTCCAAAAATGAAAAGAAAACACGACAACAGAACTTATAGAAGACTGCTGCACACAATAGTTTTTACTTTCTCATTACTATTACTTGTTAGAAAATATTAGAGACTTCTCCACACGCTGTGAGAAGTCAACAATTAGACCAGCAGGCCTTTTTGGAGGTTAAATTCTCCAAAAGCAACTTGGTAGTCCTGTTTTGCTTATCAAAAAAAAAAAAAGTCCTCAAGCAAAATCTTAGAATTGTTTTCTAAAAACGGCATAAAATCAACTTTATTTCTAACAAATTTGGGACTGCAGTTTGGAATCAGAGTTAAGAAGTAGGAAAGTTCCACAGTATGTTTTTCTAGCTTACATTTCCAAGACAAGCTACATACCTAAGAAAAACTTGTTGTTATCTCTAAACACCAGCTGTATGGATAGAATGACTATCTAGTGTTTTTAAGTGCATAGGCAAATGTTATTCAGGGTCGTGACACTCTTTGCTTTCTCTCCCAAAGATCCACAGCTGTGTAACAGAGATAACAATCTTCCTTTCCAGAGCACTCTCTTCACTACCCAGACACCTACTTGGATTAATTATGGAGCAGCCCAGTGTAGTTGAGATTTATCTATCACCACACCTGCCTCACGTTGGGCAACAGGTTCTCAAGTCACACAGTGATATGCATAAAAAAATGATGCCTAAGTGTGATTGCTTAGAATTTCACAGAAATCTTTTAACTGGAGGAAATTAAAGCTATGGGGTTTTTAAGCATAGGTAAGGTGCTATATTTTAAAGGCATCACGACCATTTACTTTTGTATGCGCTTCTCTATGACGGGCCGCACTGCACTGATCCAGTCATCCTGATTGCATGCACCTGGGGAAAAACAGGAACAAATTCATCATCTTTGCAGAATTTAACAGAGGAAAAAATTCACCATCTTTGCAAAATGTATTGCAAAGTCGACTCGCATAATTAGGGCTTATGCAGCAACTTCAGAGTATGTAACAAGTTTTTCCTTAGCTACTGCAGGCTGAAATTACTCAGGTGGTTTTTCAGGAGGTGGAAGATATTTTATTAATAACAATAGTGAGATAATGCAGTGGCCAAAGCAATGGAACAAAGCTAAATTTTAAGGGCATAAAGCATCTAACATTTGTTTTGTTGATAACAAGAAATAATGGAGCGGGGGGAAAGTATGTTATGTAAGATTTTTATGACACAAGAGAAATTAGTTGGTATGGCAACATTGAAGTAAACAGCAAAAGAAAACACTATGGATAGGTACAGCTGTTTAATATTAACTCTCCGTTTTGTCTGTGTAGACGCAATATAATGTTAAAAAGTCAGGCAGAAAGAAAAACCATAAAAGGATATGTGACAGAGAACTTGATTTCAAGATATATGAGAGAATACCTACAGGTGATTTCCTAAGCTGAAAATGCCTCTTTTGCAATTTCAAGACCTTAAAGTAAATTTAGAGACTCGTGATCTTGTGACCATACAAATGATGTTACTGTTGACTGTACAGTATCTCTAGACAGACTAAAGACAAGATTAAGCAGCAAACCATTGCTCAGCCTAAACATCAATAAAATGGTCAACAAAACTGGGAAAACTCTCTGGGAATGGAGTGTGGAACATGTTGCCGACAATGTATCAGACTCTGATAATGTAAAAGAAGTGTCTGGAATCAGCTGCATACATTCTCCCTTTAAGTAAACTTCTCTCTTGCAGCAAAACTATCAAGGTTTTGGAAGGGATTGCAGGACCTGATCATTTGATTACTGAATGAAAAGAGAGAGCATCAGAGACATGGAGGAAGCAGGGAGAAAACTGTATTTTCAGACCAACAAAACTAAAACAATACAAATGACTGCAAGGAAGTACAAGCCTAGAGCACATTCAGAAAACTTTCAAGATATTCTTTATTCTAACAAATAACTTGCTTTGAGGCTGTAACATAGAACCAATTTGTCGCAAAAAGCTACTGTTAAGATGAAGGACGTTCAGAAAAAATGTAAAATGTTACCTAAATCAATTGGTCCTTCCCTTAAGCCATCCAGCTCATAGAGCCTCCCATTAACAGGAACATAGCTTACAAAGTGAAAGGCATCTTCTTCCTTTGCTGAAGACTTTGCATCAAACTCAAACATCTGTTGCCTGCAAAGAAAATTTAAAACCCTCTGAGATTAAAAAGGATTTGCTCAAATTTTGGCCAGATTTAAAACATGTGTTACCTGGCGAAACTGTTGTGAACTTGCCGAATCACTTCTGAGTTGCTCAGTGCCAAACCTTTCATCTGAAAGGGAGTAACAAAACACCTGTAAACCACCAGAGCTGTAACACTGGGACACCCAAAACGCAGAAAACAGCGGGCACTCACCGCGGCATCAAAGCTTTGGGAAAATTCTTTAAATTCTGACAAGGTCTCTCCTAGATGAATGTCTTGATGAGCACAGTTTAACAGCACACTTACTATGGCTTGAGTTGCACAGGCATTATTTATGACCTAGAGAAAAGCACGGAGAATTTGGTCAGCACTGGTGATAAAAGTTCACTCCAAAATGGGTTTGTTTTTGGTACAAACACGCACTTTTGGTGCTGATTCACGTTAGAGCTGCACTCTAACACACCCTGGATTTGCTGCCTGGGTAGCTACAGAAAAGCCTTTGCTGTAAGAAAATCAGCTCTGCATGGTTGTCATGTACAATTCATTGATAAAACTCATATTTCACAGCGGTCCTCAGAAACTGTCATTCCGCTGCCTCACCATCTGTCTAAAGTGATTAATAAAAGGCATAGAAGAAATGTAGAAATCCTCGGATCTCTGTGGAAAAACACACAGTAATATTCAAAGCAAGCTGCCCAAATTGTGTTATTTTATCTATGGCCTTAAAAAAAAAGTCAACTCTCCCAAGAAAAGTCCTTCGAATAATCAGATCTCCTACCAAGAGTAGGAGATCAAAAAATTTAATTTGAAGCAATAAAACACATTAAGGAACCTAGAATTTTTATTAAAAGGTTCTATTGGACAAAAAAGTTCAAATATTCTAGGGATAAACTAATAAAACTTAAGTGTTCCAAGGTGCAGAGATTGTTTAAATGATGGTTAGCTGAACAATGCACTTGTTCCTTTACTTCCAATATACCTATCCTTTTCAAGCTAATGTTTAAGTTACTAGTTTGACACTGTTACACTTCAGTGTTAAATATTCCACTTTTAGAAAATATAAACAACCCCCTTCATAATAAAGCCATGTCTTTAATGTTGTTTACTAATAACCAAACTAAAGCACTGTCTTTAAAGAGAGGCTACAAGGATTATTAAATACAATTTGAGATTTCACTAAATGGACTGTAATCACATGGTATGAGGCCATAATACAAAAAAGACTTTATATTAGCAGTTTTTTCTCAGTGAGCTATAGGTTAGGAAAAAGTAATGTATCATTAGTCTTTGAGACTATTTTGCAATTGAAAATGCTATTTAAACCTTAAAACTTCCAGAGAGGATGTCAATTTTGTATTAAAAAAAAAGAAAATTAGTTCAGGGCCGTGAATGTGAAACCACTTCCAGCAAGAAAGGAGAAAGACAAAAAAAAAAAGAGAAAACCAAAGCAACCTGCTTTACAATCAAGGCTAGTCCTAACAAAGGAAAAACTAGTATGTTAATACTAAAAGCCAGATCATAAATTTATTTTCTATACTTCAGGGTGTTCTCAGTTCAGATTATGTCTGTATGCAGATGATAAAGAAATAACAAAGCACTTCTTAATTTAAGAAAAATATAATCTAGTTGACTTAAATGGTAATCAAGGGAGTCAACTACACATGCAGAACAGATTACAGCAACCAAAACTGAAATTAAACCCACTCCAAGTACACAAGCTAAGGGCTAGAACACACACAGCTGCAAAAGAAAGGACATACAAGGAAAATCCATCAAGGGCAGTGAAATAATGAACCTGCAGCAGAAAAATTCAAACCCCCGGACTCGCAGAATGGCATACTTGGAATTACACTTAACATAGGAAAAAGAACTAAGAACTAAAGATTCTCTGAGATACAACTAAAGAATGTTATTGGAGACAGTTGTGAAGTAGTGCTAGGATGAAAGCAGGGAAATCCCAAGTGGATCAGAGTGGGTGAAGCTGATGCAGTGGAATTCAGCTGACAGAGAAGCAAAAGAAGGTAGGGACACCTGTGCTGACACACTGTTGGAACAGGGCTGGTACAATGAAGGCAGGGTCACTGCAGCAAACTATGTTTGTTAAATGATAATTAATTCAGGGCATTCTTGGAGAGACAGGACTAAATGGCAAATATTTTTGCTGAAAAATCAAGATGGAACAATCAGTTGCTCTCTTCAGAGACAGCTCAATAATGGCTTCAAAACAAGGAAGGGAAATTTACTGAGATTTTGTGCCTAGAGGCAAGATCAGCACTGAAACTGCTGAACAGCAGGTTACAGAACTTTAAACAGAAAATAAAATCAGAGGAAAAATCAGACGTGGCAGAGAATTAATGGGCTCATCAAATATTGGCCTTTAAGCATATTTTGTATTCCAACTACAGTAGGAGACAAGTCTGATGAAGTATATAGGGACCAAGCTAAACAATGTCTGACTGCTAGAAAACACAATATGCAAAAGATGCAGATCTGGGGGCAGTGGCCTCCAGCTGTTGAAATGAAAATACATTATAAAAATACATTCTAGAGCTTCAGTCAGTGAGAGGCAGGAGGTAAGGAAAAGGCAGCAACAACAGTCCTGCAGCAGAGGAGTAGAAGGAAACGCAGGAGATGTGCATGAAAATCCAGCGTGTTCCTGGATGTAGATGACACAGGAGAACTCCCAAGATGGAACAAAGGAATATCCAGCTAGTGGTGGCTCCCAGGCAGGGTGAAGAGTGCAGAGTGAGGATGTGGTTGCAGGACCAGATGTGGACAAGTGCCGGGTTTATTTGTCATACAGACACAATGCCATCCGTGCCCACAGCCAGCCCAGCACTGCTCCATACACAGCCTAGAGAACCCTGCAGGACACCCATCTCTCCAATTTCCAGTGTATCTCTTACTTAAGGTGCCTCAGCATTGGCAGAAAACATTTTCTGCATTTAGGTAACATGATA
This sequence comes from Mohoua ochrocephala, assembly GCA_013398855.1. Taxonomy (NCBI): domain Eukaryota; kingdom Metazoa; phylum Chordata; class Aves; order Passeriformes; family Acanthizidae; genus Mohoua; species Mohoua ochrocephala. The sequence goes on from VZTA01010812.1 coordinate 134,484, forward strand.
ATAAATGCAGGTTGTTCCCAAAAGGTTTTTATTTGGACTTGAGGATTAAGAGGATTTTCTATATTTGGCCAGAAACACCAACATTTGCCTGGATCTTTCTGTCCAGGAAGTCTTGGTGAGGTATTAGATTGATCGATACTCAAGACTCCAAGTCAAAGCAGACACTCACAGTTAAAAGATCTTGTAGGCAAAAGTTCAAGGCGTATTTAATAATATTTGAAAGAAAATTATAATATACATACACAGAAATGTATCAAGATTAACCTTTCCCCAAGTGAAGCTCAGCTTAAAACACACCAAGGAACCACCTGATTAGGCTGCTCTCTAAGTAAGGTGCATTACTTCCTAAGCATGCACCTTTCTCTAGGGATCCAGTCCGACTCTCTGGATCAACTTCAGGCAGAAGCACTTTAAATTCTTGACTCACATCTTCTACCTGATGGATTATGTATTTTGCTTTCCAAAAAAGCTGTGGACAAGCCTGTGCTGCAATTGATAGTATAACCAGCAAACCCCTAGGCTTCACTTACTACACATCCCAACATTACAGAACAGTTGGTTTTACAGAGCTCAACGTGAAAAATTCAGCATTAGCACAAAGTTCCACAACTTATTCTTGTTTAGAAACCCTATATAATTTTTTCCACTTGAATTTTGTTGGAGTGAAGATATAATCTTTCTACAGGTATATTCAGTAACTGAAAATCTCTTTCTGATTTGTTTCATGTCTTGAAGTTGTACTTCTTGTAAGCTGTTATCCCAAGCTTAGCTTTAACACAGATATCTGGTCTATCTTAACATTACCAAATCTGAAAGGGTCAAAAATTTTGAGTTTGAAATCAATTAAGTATTGGAAATGTAAAAAAACATATGCTTCCACTAGTGCCATAAACATAACCAGAGACCAATGCTTTGTTATGAGCAGTATCATTTATAAGATACCCCTTCTGAAGGTACTCCCAATTAAGGAAGTTAATGTTCTGTCATGACAATGCAAAATAAAATAAATATATGGCACCTAGGAAAGGCAGGATACTAATACTTCTATACTAAAAGCTGAAGAATTTATTATACTCAAAAAAAGTAGTTTCAGGTCTGCAACAATGGCATTCTTTTTTGTCCAGAGACACTTCTGCAGTGCTCGGCAGGGAATGCAGCTCCTCCAAACACCGTGGCAGGGAGCTGGATACACTGAGTAGGTGCAATCATGTATCCACTGTGTGTGAAAACAACAGCAAGGGCGCACTGAAGCAACACAGAAATCAGGAAATTCAGAGTTAAGGCTGAAATTGTATCCTTAACTCACCTCATTGTGCCTACGTATCCTAGCTCAAAGGGTATGTAAGATCATCCAGAGTTCTGTGGCCTCAAATAGAGGACCAAACCATACCTAGGCATAACAGGGAGGCCAAATTTAACATGAGTGCACATAAAAGTGACCATTAAAAAAACCCCTTTAATATGCATGCATACCAGACAGACTTCAAAATTCAACCCCCCAACATACTTGTGATTTAACCTGGAACAAGATCTAGTTGCCATTTGGAATTCAACTACAACATCACCATGGAAGTGGAAATGAGGAAAGTGTGAGCATGCACAAGCTTCTTACCAAAACTGTGTTTCCTAATGCAATTTTAAAGATGTTTTACTAGACAGTTTGAGAGCTGTGGCCTTTTACCTCTAACTAAAGTTCCCCACAATGAAACAATTTTTAACATGGAACACATAATAAAGTTGAACAGAAACAATTTCTTTCCTATACTCAATTGTTGTTACATATTAACAGTAACCTCCTCTTGCTCACACAGGATTCAGGAGGACACTTGAAAACATGTCAGCAGTAAAACCAATTGTACCAAATGTCTGTAGATGGGAACATTTAAAAGAAGAAAATGTGTGAGAAAGGAAAGAGAGGCAAAGACTTGCTGAGATTTTTCAGTCTACAGATCAACAGATCAATAGCCTTAAATGTCATAAAAATTGCCCTAACCAACCTATTTGTTCTGGGATTCCAGCCTACAAATGAACATAGTGTAATTTTACATCATCGCTTTTGTAATGAAGAAAAAGGTCTTCTGGAAAGACCCTCAAAGCCAGCATAAAACTTGGCTTAAAACATCCAGAGGAAATAAAAAATACACATGAACCCAGTGGCACGATGGCTGGGAGGACTTGCTCTTTCACAATACAAATACTCAATACTAATGCTCCTCTTGCTCTGTGCTCCTGGGTGACTCAGAAGGATTCAGACTGCGGTTTTGAGAAATGCAGTAACTTCAGCACTACCATAACAGCACCCCCTGCTCTCTCTCTCTCTCTTACCTGTTGCCAGCTTTGTCCTGTACAGACTTGCTGAACGGACACATCTCATAGCACAGCAGAGACCAGCTCAGAAAATGTGCCCAGGAAACTGCTGGGGGATGAGCTGCACTGGCTCACAGAAGCTCACTGCACCCTGCTCTCAGCAGCAGCAAACCATAAGATCTGTCACTTGCTCAAGAAAACACTACAAGTCCTCAAAACATTGCTTGTCAAGTTGGATCTCTAACCCAGGCTAACTTTCTTCAGTGTGAAAGCCACCAGAGCTAAACTGGTATTAAACAGATTCTCCCACAATATCCAAAGCAGTTTCTTTCTGTTGACTTCTAATAATAATTTCTCTGTACTTCTTTCTAGTTGTTCAGTCACAACAGCTCAGTCCAGGCAAAACTGAACTGATATGAAACACAAGCATATATACATCTGCAAGGAATGCTTTGATTTTGCAAAGCCACTGCACTTGACTGACAGATAAGGCTCAAAATGAAAAATATACTAATTCTAAACTTTTTGCAAATGACTTTTGAAGCATGTATTCCACGCCATCAAGTGGCATAACCAGGCAGTACTATTTTAAGAGTCAACATTTCTAGAAATTGCTTTCCATGCTAAAATTCAGAGCCACTCCAGCACACTCTCTTTAAAGGCAGTAGGTGAAGGAAAGGGACAATCAGAAAGGAGGTTTCACCTTAAGAACACATTAAAATATGAGTGTTTCAAAGAAAACTATAAAATAAAGAAGACTTTTCACCGTTAGCCTTTAATTTTGTGGGGTTTGTTATCAAATCTAACATTATCCAAATTCTGTGATGCACATTCTGCAATCTCATCCTAAAGCTCAAGAAAGCTCCTCTTAGCTATTGCCCTTAAACACAGTGTCAAGCTTCAGAAAAGGGAAGAGGGGGGTGGAAAAGGCAAAAGAAATGGAGCAAGCAGACAAACGCTTTGAAACTTTTCAGCATTCCCAAGAACAGCAATTCTAGGAGAACCTCAGCTACTCACAGGAAACAAGATGGAATCCCCTGAGTGAGGGAAAATTTACCTTCACTTTAAAATAAAAAAACAACACCCTCCAAAAAAAATCCCTCCCTAGGTTCCGATCAGAGTAATTTCCTCCCACCACGTAACTACCTTTTGGAAGTTATATCAAGGATTTTTCCCTGAGTTCTTTGCCTCATGGATGTTCTGTAGCTACACAGCCCACAGCCACTAAAATTATGTTTGGTTAGGTAGAAATCACAACCCAAACCAGTGTCTGTGAGAGTTATCAAACTATAAAGACAATTAGCAAACTGCTGCTGATCACTTGATCATAAAAATGGTGGGCAGTGCTTGGCAGGACTCAAGAGCTGCAGCAGGGGAAGAATGAAGAGAATCAGCATTAAAAAAGCTGATCCACAACAGCATGAAACAGGAAGGTGATTATAAAAGGAACAAAACAGAAGTGCAGGTACAGAGTGGCCAGGACAACTATTGGCATTATTTTCCATATTTCTATACTTTTACCTGGAAGTGTGTAGAGATTTTTTCATACCCTGAAATTTACATTCAAAACACTTCTGCATTTGTGGTGGGAAATAAAACAAAAAAAACCCCCAAACAACAACAAAAAAGAGCCCCCAAAAAACCCCACCCTAAACATCCCAACAACTAGACTACGTAAGTCTTCACAGAATCCTAATAATTCGCCCTTTGATATCAATGTTTTGTAATTAACACCAGTAGGGTTACAGTTCTTGTTTAGACTGTTCCATTTATCACTGTTTTGGAAGCAGGGCTCAGAAACAACCTAAAACCATTATTTAATACTCCTACTTTCATTCTGGTCACCTTCTCTTGCTTTTCTTGCTTGCAAACAACACACACAGCAGTCTGCTACCTCTTAGACAAAATTTCAGTACTACTCTGTATTTAATAAAACACACAATGGATTACATCAGCAAAAACATTTTTTCCTGTTATTTCTAATTTAAATTCTGATTTGAATGCTTAAAACTTGCAAACCCTTAAAGGAAAGCATTATCCTACATATACTGCCCCAGCTTCAGAGCATTTGAGAAAAACAAGAATTAAAAACAGGACCAAAATAAATTTCTTCCCAAGAGGTTGTTGAAAGTGGTTTCAAAAGGAGTAATTTGCTCGTTCTGCTGAGAACATTTACCAAGTCACTATTTACTACACAGAAGACTGAGTGACTCTATGGGTGAGGGCTGACAAATAAATAAGAGCTTTACTCTCCCATGGCTGCTATTTTTGTCTGACTGGACAGATCAAACTGATTTGCTTTGTTAATCACCTTTCAATACACAGCTCCTACTCTCAGAATTTGTTGAAGCTATTTCACCTTGAAGAATGTTAATTTCTGTGTACATATTAACAAAAAATAGCTTAATTTTTTGGTATTAAAAGCTGTATTTCGTGACAGATCTAAAACAATTACTGAACATCTCATACCTGCTTAGCAAAAAATATTGTATCCAGTCTGGAATCCTGGACAACAGAACCCGCTGGCTCCTCTCCAGGCTGCCACTTGAAGAGAAAAATCAACCCATGTACTGGCCTGAAAAACAAAATTTATAGGAAAAAGGTCACCTGTACTGATGAAAAATATCAAAATTACCTATACTGTAGTTTAGCTGTACGCCGGTATGGAAATTCTGTTCATTCTTTCTGAACATCAGGAACTTGCACTGAAATTTTCAGATGTGCTCTTTTAATTAGGCAGAAGACAATTCAGGCATCATTCTGTAAGTGCTAAACAATCCCAGTCTGAATTAGCATTTAGCCTGTAATTTTCATTTATTGCAGTAACTTCAGTTAACTGCAGGACCAGTTTTCCTGGTTACTACAACTTTTACAGTTGCAGAACTCTCATTTGAATTGTGATTTATTAGTGACAAAAAGCTGTCAGAGCATTTGTCAATCATATAAAAGAGCAGGAACTAAAGTTTTGGTAACCCTCCTAGACACAGATGAAATATCCAAAGAGGAGCTCTCCTGAAACTTCATGTTTTGAGTTATCTCACCAACAAGTTAAGAGAAACCCAGTTTTCTCTTCTAGCAAAAATGTGTCCTGCTTTTCATACTGCATGCCTTGAACAGTAAACAGCTTTTACTGCATGTTGCACCGTATTTAGTATTCCCAGAACACAAAAAGTTACCAGCAAAGGAAATGGTTCTTACAAAATCTACAGTTATAGTAAAATAAAAACTTATTCATCAGCTTGAATCTAAAGGTCATCACCACAAAAGGTTTCTCTACAAAAGGCAAACATACACCTGTACTGCATAAGAAACTTCTCCTAAGCTCTGACCAGAAGCCTGAGATGCATTTTTTCAACCTCTCTCAGCGGACCTGCTGTTTAAAAAACCAAGATGTCCCTAGATTCTTTCACTCTCAGTGTTTACACACTGTGTAAAATACTGCAGGTGTCAATGGAAAGGGAGGAAGGAAGCTGGCCATCTCCCAGGACACACAAAGCTGTCACTTCATGAACAAACAGGTCAATGTTTTGATGGTGCAGACAGCAAATAAACCGCTTCTTAGGCAACATTTCTGCCATTCAGGTGTTGCTTGTCAAATATCTTCAGTCAAAAATTCTAAAGGTACATCCTCTGTACCAGCTGCTGCATCTCTTGAAAGATTAATCCCACAAGCGTAGGATATTTGCACAAGATACAGGAGTATGGTCCAGGATAAATGACACTTTCCTCTAAAAATCTTGTATGTGAACATGGATAACAACACATCATGGACAAAACGTTAGAGGAATTAATGCTGCTTAACGAGGGCAGAATTGTTCCACATGACACCACTCACGGTCAGTTTTAAAAAGCCTATTTGCCTTCACATACATATGGAAGCGGTTCTGCAGGAAAAACGAGTTACAAAGGTATCTAAGTACAGGAAAATAATTTAAGACAACAGAGGCAACATCACGTGATGTGAGGAAGAAGGGAGATAATGCAAGGAACAGAAATTCGCCCAAGAATTTATTAAAAGAAATAATGCGAGCTAATGGCTAAATCAATAGAAATCTATTTCCACACTCTAGCTACTATCAGCATCTCTTTCAAAACCCAATTAAGCCTAAGTACCAAAGCATTAATAAAAAGCAATTTAATTGCCAGGTATTCCATTAAATCAAAATCCTACTGAACTTCTGTGGAAACTGAAGGAAAAAACACAAACACAAAATGCCCCAAACAAAAAATCAACCAAAAATACACCTGAGTTTAGTACACGTTCTCTCAGGGACATCAGACAAATGTGAATAAAAAACATGTGCCTTACTTCAATTTTTCAAAGTTTTCTGGCTCCAAACTCCATATTTCTTCAACTTGTGCTCCTCTACAGCCTGAAATAAGGAAACGTACAGGTCTCTTCAAGTAACCCATTTAAAAAGGGACACAGCCAGTCAAGACAGACTTATGAAAGAAGACACAAAGACATTATGTAACATTTACCACTAGTATGTCCAGGCTATAGAAAAGTCTATCTATGGGCTTTAACACACCTTGATTAAAAAAACCCAAACAAGACAGGTAAAGAGAAATTATTTCAGGAATTTCTGAACCTGTGCATGGTGGTGCTGTCTTTACAACACGGTTGCATTTAAAAAAGAAGTAGAGGAGATTAAAATATCTTTGGTCACCTCATGCCCTTTGCTTAACTGAAAGCAATACTGTTTTTAAAGGCATTATCAGCAAGTCCAAAGCAGAACTTTAAACAGCTATCTCCAGACAAAGACCCATGGTAGTAGACCAAAAATGCTGTACATTCAAGCAAGACATTTGCATAATACAGAGCCCAAAAGGCTCAAATATTTAGTATACGGAAGTTTAATTTATTAGTTAAATAAAAACATCAAAGAAGGGTGCCTGGACTTCATTTCTGAGAAGAAGACACGACAGAAACTATGAATCAATGAAACCTGGAGTAAAATCATTTTGATTCTTTGGCTGAAATCCTGTGTAGATTTATCTTTTGTAATAACCATATACTCACAGTTCCACCAAAGATTTTAAATGCAATTCAACACAAAATTTAACATTCTAGAAGGCCAGGCAGCCCCTTGCAGACTATCCAGCCACTGCCAAGCCCCACAGCTCAGCCTGGGCACAGCCCTTTCCCAGAACGTCCTCACTCCTGGGGCTCTGTAACCCGAACACCTTCCCAGTCTTCAGCTGCACCGGGGAAGTTTAGATTGGACACTCGGAGATATTTTTTTCAACGGGGTGATTAGACATTGGAATGGGTTGTCCAGGGAGGTGATAGAATCACTGCCCCTGGAGGTGCTTAAGGAAAGACTGGACTCAGTGCTATGGTCTGGTTGACAAGGCGGCATTGGGTCATAGGCTGGACTCACTGATCCCTGAGGTCTTTTCCAACCTAACTGACGCTGTGACTGTACGCGGCACGTCCC
>VZTA01010812.1:143194-166578 GCA_013398855.1 Mohoua ochrocephala
GGCCGCGGCCTCGCAGGCAAGTGGCGCTTCCCGGGGTGCGGGGGGAGCGGGGCGCGCGGTCCCCGGGCCAGCCCCGGGGGGCCCCAGGGACGCGTGGGGAATGCGGGGAGGCCACAGGGGCAGCGCCGGAGGGCACCTGGGCGTGAGGGGCCCGCGGGGCGTTCCCGGGCGTGTCCCTGGCGTTACGCGGCTCCCCCGTCACGCGTGTTGATCGTCTTTATGGAGACTGACAGCTGCGATCGCAGCTCTTCGGGTATCCGCTTTAGGTGCTTCTACCTCCTAATTCTGTGCTACGTCAGCTAAGCTGCCTTTGCCCCCCAGTCAGTGCATTTTTTTTAAGCAGACAGGCTCTTGCACATTCTGCAGCAGAAATGCGTGGGCAGGTATGTGGTTCGTGCAGTCGGATATCTGCTGTGCTGCCGTCGGGCATCGCTCCTTTGGTGATTTGGGAAGCGTTCTCCTGCCATCCCAGTTGACATACAAGTGCTTATTTTCTGAAGTAGGAGAGCTATGTTGTCAGAGCTGTGCTGTAGCACAGGCCTGTTTTGTTACAACCATAGCTCAGTTTGATGGTTGTGGTCTCTCTGCTCAGTTAACTAGGGGAGATTCCTTACAGCCTTCGGTTTAATGCTTATACAGAATTTAGAGAGCAGAGAAGGGGAATGCAGTTCGTTGTAGAATTAAGTATATATGATTTTGAAGTATTCGAAGGCAATTCGAAATGTCGACTTTAAAATGCTAACGCTTTTTTCTTTTTGTCATAAAAGATCTGACTTTTTCAGAGTTTAATTCCATGGGATTTTGCTGCAAAGTTTGATTCGTTGTTAACATGGCAGTTAAATTTAAGAGCTTAAGTTAGAATCTGTAGTTCTGTTGAAGCTTTGTACTTTATGTGGTTTTTTTCATCCATCCGCAAAACCTGTAAGACATTTTATTTCGTAGGAAAGCTAAGACGAGTTGGAAAAGTCATAGAAATTAACGAAGGTCAACTTAAAGAACTGAATTATGCTATGCTACGGCAACATAAAGATACTGACTTACCAGTCAACGTGTAACTGCTGCATAGACTGTTTCAGAGCAGCCAAAGCCATATATTACCTATACATTTATATGGCAGTTGAAATATAGTGGGTTTTCTCTTTCTTTGATAATGGTGAACAACCATGAAGTTTAGCTTAGCAATTTTTGTTATAAAACTCCTAGTCTGGGACTTTTAAGACTTTTCACAGCGCAGTTTGCGTTCCCGTAGCTCAGAAGTCGGAAATGCTTATGGAGCCAGAATATTGTTGATGAATCCTCCAGAGGTGTTCTAAATTCAAGTTCCCTGCTGCAGCTCAGCTAAAGGAAAAAGTAAACTTGAGGTCTGGGCAGAGGAGAGGGGCTGGTCTGAGGGAGGGAATAGCTTTGGGAACTCGTGAGGCTGGGATGTAATACAGGGCTAGAAATGGCCAACATGACTCGAGCAGCTCAGCTGTGAATAAGTGCTTTTCCAGTAGCTCCTGGCGAAGTGTAAATATGATACTTTTGCTGTGACTGTTCAGTAGGGAGATGGGTGGTTTGCATCAGCTATTGCAGATTTCAAAAGTAATTTTTAAAATATTTTGAAGAATTTACAATTTGTGTTAGACAATTGCCGAAAATCGTAAGAGCACTTGGGCTTGTAGCTCACAGTATATTCCTAAGAAAGCAAATTAAAGAGCTAAGTGTCAGAAAAAGTATTTGCAACTGTCTCTTCTGCTATGGTTCTGTGTCAGGAACGTATGGATGCAGGCACGTGCCTCTTTCCAGTCTTGTGAGTCCATGAATAGCCTGGTCCATACAAAAGTAAACACAAAAATTATCCATTGTTAATATCCATAAGAGTTTTCCCATTTGTCTCATTTTATTGTTGTAATATTTATTATAGTAGGGGTATGAAAGCTACAGTAAGAAGTTATTCTCAATATTTTATGTACATGGAGATCTTGTTGTTCATGGGTGATCCTTTGTGCTTCCCATTCTTATTTTTCCTTCAAGATAGTGGTGTTTCTCAGTATCTTTCATGTACCATTTTTTTCCTGATAAATAAATGGATGCTTACTGTGATTTCAGGATTTTTTGTTTGGGTTTCCTGTGTTTATTATGAAACATTCCCGACTGTTTAATGAAGTGAGCTAATGGAACTGTATTGAAATAAAATGTATTTAGACATGAAAAGATCCTGATGTGGTATTCATGCATGGGAAATACCACCCTTGTTATTTTCAGTGTATTTGCATGCTTCAGATGTCAGGGAAAAAGCCAGCTCAACCATGATGTGTATTTAAATAGGTTTGGCAGGAAACATGGTTAGAATATATAATTTTAGCTGAGCACCGATGCTCTAAATAATACAATGAAGGATATTTCTTAGTTCATTTTCAACTGAAACCTGCGTTTTTAAACCAGGTTTTTATGACTTTATCAGTTTGTAGAATGTAATGGGAGCACTGATGATTGTTGTTTAATTCTGGATGCAGATCAGTGCAGATATGCAAAAACAGAGGAAAGGTGCATTTCTGGTCACTTGCAGAAAAAGGGAAATTCTCTGTCAAAGAAGTAGGGAAGTTGTTTGTAAATCAAAGTGTTACTTACCTAAACTGAGGGGGAAAAAACCTCTCTGTCTACATTAGTGACATTTATTTGTGCTAACTTATCCTGGTAAATGGAGCAAAATGGCTTTTATTTGTTTTCACTATCTGAACAAGCAAAAAAAAATGTCAAAAGTAGATTATCTGCAATTCTTGAAAATGGTTTAGTGGATTTCTTTGAAATGTCTTTTGTCTGTGCTCAGACTTCAGTCCCTGTATTTTAAGATTTATATGCAGTTTGAGGGAGTGGATTACTGGTGCTGCCTTTTTTGGTTTTCAGTAGGAGCTCTTGGTGCTATTTAGTGTATTTTTATTGTTTGGTGAGAACTGAGCAAACTGAATTTATTGTTGTGCTGTTAATGTTTTGGAGGTAGTGGTGATGAGGAGTTTTCTTACCCTTACCCTGCTGATTTCATTTCACCTGCATTTGCTTCGTTTGAAATGCCATGGTTTGAATTTTACCGTGCTGGATGTTCTCCAAGTAGGAGCAGTGGTGTTGCCCTACAAATATTACAGCTGAACTCTCTCGCATCTCAGGAGTGTATAAATAGAAAGTCCTGAACGATTGTGAATTTTTGTGCTGATTTTTGCTTCTTAACTTTGAGTGTAGAGCAGTACAGAATCTGTTCATGTCTGTGTTTTCTTGGATCTCACTTGGAGCAGCAGACTGTTTGAGCCTGTAGCAAAGATGATTTGTTCTTGTGCTACTCAGTTGTTAAAAAGCTGTTGTCTAAGCCTCACTGAAACCCACCATACGTAAACTCTCACAAAGTCTTCCAACTAAACAGTTTTTCAGTATCTTAGCTCTTCATTTTAGACTCGTTTTTCTTCAGGTGGTCGATATTAGCAATTCTTCAGCAAAATAGAGTAGGGCAGGATCTGATTTTTGAGCCATTTAGTCTGCAATATAAAAATTTACCTCAGAAAGTGATGTAATATATTAGTGGCAAAAGCTGTAACACCAGATGGTTTTTGTCTGCCACTTATTGGGGTTGAGTAGTTTCTGAGTTGGTTTTAAAGAAATAAGTTTGTCGCTGTTGTAACTCGAAGAGGTTTTTGTTACTTTTCCCCTAAATGATGTGTATTATCGCACACTTGGAGGGCGCTCTGATTGAATTTGTGAAAGAAGGCTTAAGATTAAAGACAAGATGTATTTACTTTGCTAAAAGAGCAGTCAACAGCAGTCCTTAATAGACCGTGTTATTCTTCCAGCAGGCCCCTGGAAGTGTGAAGGATGGAGGCGGAGGGGAGCCGAGCGCAGGCCCCGGGCGAGGCGCCGGAGCCCGGCTGTGCCAGCGGTGCCGGCTGGCACCTCACCGACAGCGCCCGGCTGCAGCACTTCCTCTGCTTCGGCTCCGAGGGCGCCGCCTACCACGTCAAGGAGCAGAAGCTGGGCTTTGAAAACGCCGAAGCTTTGCTGAGGCTGATTGAAGAGGGCAGAGGCTGCGAAGTTGTCGAAGAAATAAAAGCATTTAGTCAAGAGGGCAGAGCAGCAAAACAGGAGCCCCTGCTCTTTGCCCTCGCAGTTTGCTCGCAGTGCTCTGATGCCAAAACAAAACAAGCGGCGTTTAAAGCTGTCCCCGAGGTGTGTTGCGTACCAACCCATCTCTTTACTTTCATCCAGTTTAAAAAAGATCTGAAGGAGGGCATGAAATGTGGCATGTGGGGCCGTGCTCTGAGGAAAGCTGTTGCAGATTGGTACAATGGAAAGAATGGCATGGCTCTTGCTTTAGCGGTTACAAAATATAAGCAAAGAAGTGGTTGGTCTCATAAAGATCTTCTGAGGTTGTCCCACCTAAAACCTGCCAGTGAAGGTAATAAATTTTTATTTACCTGGAAATACTGTGTTTTAAACCTTTTATATTTACTGTGGAAGTGTTTTGGAAACCCAAGTACCATTGTAAATGAATTCTTAGCGAGGATATCCTGTAAATTGCATCTTAAAAACCTGGGTGTTCGTATCAGAAATAGACTTGTTTATCTTCAAGGTAAACAAAGTTTGTTCCTTCTCTTCTTCCATATGCCGAGAGAAGATAAAATAACACGATTCCCTCATTTGGTTCCTATTTGCTTACAAATGATGAAATAACACTTTTTCATTATGTGGGAAGATCTGTTGGCTTCAAATCTTAGAGTAAAAGAATGGTTTGGGTTGGGAGGGACCATAAAGATGATCCATTTCCAACCCCCCTGCCATGGGCAGGGACACCTTCCACTAGACCAGGCTGCTCAGAGCTCCATCCAGCCTGGCCTTGAACACTTCCAGGGATGGGGCATCCCCAGCTTCCCTGGGCAATGTAGGAAATACATAAAGCTCCTTAATTCTAAGGAGATTAATACAGTAATTGAAAGTGCTGCTCTAAACTGTGTGTGGCTGACCTTTCCAATAGGTGTTTGGCAGGTCTGAGAATGAGACCTGCAAAGTCATTTGCATGCTAGAATGGTAAATGCCAGTGTACAGATGGTAATCCTGCTTGAGAAATGGTTTTCTTTTTCATCAGGAATTGCTATAGTCACTAAATATATTACCAAGGGGTGGAAAGATGTCCAAGAAGCTTATAAAGAGAAAGCAGTTTCTGCTGAGACTGAAAAGCTCTTGAAGTATCTGGAGGCTGTGGAGAAAGTCAAACGCACAAAAGATGAATTGGAAGTTATTCATTTGATAGAGGAATATGGTCTAGTTAGAGAGCATCTCCTGACAAACCATCTGAAATCTAAAGAGGTAGGTAAATGCCTTAGCTTTGAATTCTCCATTGAGTAATGCTGTTCAGAGTCTTAAGTCTAGATTTTTCTAAAAAGTAGCCCTTACACTGTTTTTCAAGTTGTTTACCCAAATAGTTAATTTTAAATAATTAAGATCTTAATATAATTTGTACATTTATTTTAAAGTACACTTATTCAGTGTACAGATGCCAGTTCTTGTAGTTTGAGAATCTCATCTTTGTGTTTCCCTTCTCTTTCTTCCATCATAGGTTTGGAAGGCTTTGCTCAAGGAGATGCCCATTTCTGTATTGTTGAGAAATTTAGGAAAGCTGACAGCAAATTCAGTGCTTGAACCACGAGGTTCAGAAGTGGCAATAGTATGTGAAAAACTGAGAAATGAGAAACTGCTAAAAAAGGTAAGAACTTCATAATCAGCGCCAGCCTTTGTGGATTTTAATTTTTAATGTTTAGTTTATTCTTTTTAAAAACTGCAGTTTAATGCCTGCAACTTTATTTTAAAACTTCTGTTTGTAATTTCTCATTTGATTCCCCATCTGCTTTCTGAAACTTTCTGATAAATTAAGTGTATTGGATCTTTTCTTAAATGAGGGCTGTGGCAAGCTTGGCTTGTTGGGTTCATCAATTTCTTCTGAGTCTTGTAATTTTTAAGTGAGTTAAGAAGATAGCATAGCAGCTGAGGGGAAAAAACAAGATGGGCAAGGAGAATTTCCTCTTTTCTGATTGCTTTATTGTCCATCAAAGTGGTAGGAAAGTAAGAGGGAAAAGAAGATTCCCCAAAGAGAGAATAAAATTTGCAGGGATTTAGTCAAAGGTAGAGAGGACAAGTGTCTTGACCAGCAGTTTTGTGAGTTGGGAAGATGAAAATCAGGACACTAAAATTCTTCAGCACCACAGCTGAATTGAGCACAACAACAGAAGTCCTTTTTTCCCCATCCTACTGCAATCCCTTTTCTCTGGTTTGTTCCTTAATCATCCGCAGGCTCTGGAGAAGGGAGAGCAAAGATCAGGGTGCAATACCTTGATGGAAGATAGACAGCAGGCATTCAGATTTACTGAGTTTTGCTGCTGGCAGTGGTTAAGGAACTGCAACTCCCCTTTAGGATAAAGATAACAAAATGTTGATAAAGTTATGTAAGTTTATATGTGGAAAGCAAAAAAAAAAAATGTTTGGAGTATTTTATAGCACGAGAAAAATGAATGCTGTGTTCCAAAAATAGTTTCTTGTCCAGTGTTACTGTATCTGGTATAAAACTAGTTTTAAGTTGGTTCTTTTCCTTGCTCAGCTCCTTTCTCTTCAGCTGGGCAGGGACTTTCTCTTACTGGAAGCCTGTGATGGAAAATAGCGATGGACAATCATAGAGCTGCAAAATTTTACCAGAATTCTGCTGATGACATCACATTTGGTGTTAATTGGAGGATTCTTGAGAGGGAGTGAGGTCCATTATCAGTAACCCGCAAGTATCAGTTCATCCAACAGCCGTGTAAAGACTTCATGAACTCTTCAGATTTAACAAATTTAAAGTAACCATATACTAAACCAGAGATTTTTTGTAGTAGGAACTTATTTTCGCATTTTGTTTGTTACTTTTTTTTTAAGGAGGTTAAATTTTCATGCTCTTGTTTTTGATTTCTACCTGTAGGGTAGAATACATCCCTTCCATATTCTGGTTGCGTTAGAAACCTATAAAGCTGGACATGGAAGCAGAGGGAAGCTTTGGTGGCGTCCTGATGAAGACATTTTAGAAGCTTTAGATGCCTCATTTTACAAAGCTTTCAAGGTAATAATAGTTCTCCAATTTGTTAAGCTTTTTAAGAGTTCTGTGTTTTCTGAAAGCTTATCAAGGGCAGTTCCTGGGGTGGGTGACAATTCTGAAACTTTGGCAACAGCACTGTCCTGACGTTACCCAGAAGGAGTAAAAAATGCCCACTTCAGAATTGAGAGCAGAAGAAGAAATTGATATGTAAATTATGTGTACCCATTATTGATGCCTGAAGTGGCCACCTAAAACACAGAGACCAGACAAGAATAAGAGAATAAAAGGAGGTATTTATTTGAAGGGCCTTCAAAGGCTCACCCTGGGCAGCCCAGAGGCTCCACCCAAGATGGACCCTGGGTCACAGGTTCTTCACACTTTGATAAGTTTGGTTCATTTGCATATCAGGGTTCATTCTCCAATTATAACCTCAGTTCATGATGGAATTACCCCAAGTTTGCCCCCCTTTCAGAGGCTTTTAGTTTACACATTTTGGGCCTGGTGTCCTTGGAGTGGAAGCCTGCAGAGGTTTGTTGTGTCTGAGCAGCAGGAGAGAACAGCAGCTCCCAGGCCACAAGGAACTCCAGAGTTACACACCAGGCAGGGCAGGGTTTGAAAAACAGAAAAGTTAAAACCTAAGGCATCACTGTATTTTTTTCTTTTATTCTTTCAGACAGTTGAACCAACAGGAAAACGCTTTGTGATTGCAGTTGATGTCAGTGCATCAATGACACAAAAGGTTTTGGGCAGTGTGCTCAATGCCAGCACAGTTGCAGCAGTAATGTGTATGGTGAGGCTTTCAATTTTTTATTTATAACTGGTTTCAGCTTGCATTGCTTTTTTGATACCAAGGTGCTCTAAAGCTGGTTAGAAGTTCAGAGGAAGCTTGCATATAATATTTTTTGGGTACAGAAGGCGTGACCTTGTGCCTCATTGCTGAAAGCTACTGGCAACCATATTCAGAAACATCAGTTTGAAGAAGTTGGTTTCTGTTGTAAATCAAAGTGATCAGGGCAGCTTTTTCACTTATCTTAGCCATAATAAAATGGCTTACTATAAGTAAAAAGTGAAAACTTTATCTTACACATTTTAATTCTTTCAGAAGCATTCACAGAATAATACAGATTAGATGAAGAAATATTGGGATGATTCTTGTGTCTATTTGAGTTATTGATATGGCCTTCATTCACAGTCACTTTCCCCTCGGTTTAGTATTCTAAAGCTTCTTGTGTTGAATTCTTGTCTTGCAGAGGAGTTGAACTTTTGCTGGTGTTTAGAAATGCTCAAGGTTTTATGTCAGAGGAGAGGGAAGAAAAATGGAAGTATTTTTAGTTACAGTAATTAGAACAGTTATTCAGCTCTTTTTGCAGTGTTTATTTGCAGTAATGCAACAGAATATTTAAAGTGTGGAGTGAGCTATTACTGTTTATGAGGAGCCATGGTGACTTAAATACAGAAGCATTTGTCATGCTGTGTGTTTGGTAGGGAATGGCTCCGTTCAGACATGAAAAATTCAGAGGAATATAACTGAATTATTTTTGTCTCCCTCTTTCTCAGGTTGTAGCACGGACTGAGAAGGATTCCCACATTGTTGCCTTTTCACATGAAATGGTCCCTTGTCCAGTGACAGCTGACATGACCTTACCTCAAGTTTTAGTGAAAATGTATGAAGTATGTAAAAAAAAAAGTCTCAGCAGTTACACTGTATTTTCTTTGTAATCAATTCTGCTACCTTTATAATCTGTATCTCTCTAGTAAAAGGTTGGGGTTTTTTTGGTGCATTTGATTTAGAGAAAGCCCAGCGAATATCGTGATTTCATTTGCTGGATATTAGACATTGCAATTTAGAATGGCAGTGCTAGGTCACAATGAGTTAGCTTGAAAAGAATATTTTAAAAAACTCAAACAAAAAAAACCCTGCACAAACTAAGATAAAATGACCAAGTTTAACTAAAAAGCCTCTTCGTGCAGTAACACATGGGAGAACATGAAGCTTACAGCAAAAGCAATTTTTCCATGGTTTGTTAATTTCTGTGTTAATGTGTTCCATGTATATTTATTTTTGTCTCTTTTAAGATTCCAGTGGGTACCACTGATTGTTCCCTTCCAATGATATGGGCTCAAAAAACTCAGACTGCTGCTGATGTCTTCATTGTATTCACTGATAACGAGACCTTTGCTGGGAATACTCCTCCTGCAGTGGCCCTTAGAGAGTACAGAGAGGTAAATATGCTTCTGGCTGTTTATGATTAATAAATACTGTACAAAATAAGTACCAGCTCTAAGAATCTTTTAGAGATTGGACTGGTTGTGGCCTTCTTCAGTAAATAATTATATATTGTTAGAAACTTACCATTTCTGCTGTTAGGCAGAATTAGTGCACATATTGCACTAATTGTGCATATTTAAAACCACAGAATTGCTAAAACGATTTGTAATTAGCCTGCCCTGCTCAGTGTGCTGCAGTGTCCATGATGAAATTTTTTTACCCAGGGGCTGTATGAATTTCTGCATCCTGTATATAATTGATGGAATACGTTTTTATAGTTGTTACAGAATGAAGTTTGACTCTCAGAGCTAAATTTAACTTTGATGTCTGCAGTAGGTATAAAAAAATTTCAATGAAGTAATGAAGACAAGTGTCAATAGGATGACGTGACAGCATCTTGTGAAGAAAGCCCATTGTGTTGTAAAGGACTGCTCCGAGCTGTACATCTGCATAATTTTAAAATAGAACAAAGAAAAATACCTTCTCCAAGCATATTGCTACTGGAAACTCTTATTTATCCAGCAAACAATCCTTTATGCTTTAAAGAAACTGTTTTTTAAACTACCAAAAATATGTTTGTCAGGCATGGGTGTGTGGACTTTAATCTTTACATAGTTTCCACCCAGCTGAAATGAATACCAGAAGTCTTCAGTGAGGTTTCTTTAGCTGAGGTTAGCTGCCCTCCCAGTGTGGGTGGGCATCCTGCAGTTCAATTCTGGTGTTCCTGGTTTCTGTCAGTCCAGCTCTTCAGTCAGGGGCTTATGCAGGCGAGATTTGGCCCTCTGGCATATTTAAGTTACTGCATATGTGCACGTGTTTTACTTTGTGTGTTTTCTGATAGTTTTTGCTGTCCTTCCTCTAGAAAATGGGTATTCCTGCTAAGCTGGTTATTTGTGGAATGACCTCCCACGGCTTTACGATTGCGGACCCGGATGACAGAGGCATGCTGGATATCTGCGGCTTCGATACAGGAGCTTTGGATGTCATTCGAAACTTCACTTTGGATTTGATTTAAGTTTTTTAGGCATCTGCTCTTCCCAGTGGGTCCCATTGCTGGCAACAGACTTCACCCTGGGAACTCCCAGCCAAATATACTTTATTAGCATATGGCATATTGTATACATATCAGAATGTTACGGGAGGTGGTGGCACTTCAAGCATCTCTGACTAGAGCTTCTCACTAAGGTGTTTGTAAGGTTGAACAGAACTTCAGTCCCATGCAGATCTAACAGATTCAGAGAAACTCAGCGCTTGCATCTCTAGCATCAAACTAACTGTCAGTAGCCAGTGATCCCCCTGCCATTGGAGGTGGCAGCCACGTGTCACCGCTGTCACCTTGGCGCCATGCAGAAACACCCCGCGCATTTGGACACTCCTGGTGGTGGCTGGCAGTGCGGTCACGTCGCCCTTCAGAGTCCTGCAGCACAGCTGGCAGCCCTGCTCCATGCCCCTGCAGAAAGGCATCTCCACTCCTCCGCCTCCTTCCTTGTCTCCAGCACGCTCATTTTCCCAAGGCAGTTGGTTTTTTCCTATACACGCACTCAAAACTCTTGTTGGACTTAATTCCCGGATCAGCCTGGGCTCTGCATGAGCTGGAGCTCCACAGAGCATCATCCCTCGTGTGATATCCACAGTGACTGTACTCTGAGTCCTGCAAGCCAGAACAGCCAGTCTGGATGTGTCCCAGGGGGCAAACAGGACCCCCTGTTATGACGGGATGATGGCAGGAGCAGTGTACTTTACAAACCCTTGGTCCCCGAGCTTCACCCAAGTCTTCCTGGCCAGCCTGGCCTGCACCACATGGATCACCCCACCCCTGTTGTCCTCAAGTTCCACTGCATGCCCTGCCTTGAAGAGGAGGGTGGTTTTTCCTGGGCCCAGGGAAGACGTGAAGAGGGCCACGATGTTGTCCAACTCCTCGTGGGCTTTGGAGTTCTCGTGCTGCAGGTACCCCTGGTGCAGCAGCAGGCCCAACACCTGCCGAGGACATGCTGCCTTCATCTGCCACAGGAGTGGGGGTGGTACTGCAGGATGGCCACTTCTCATCCCCCAGGGCTTCAGCAGCAGCAGAGACCGGCGGTGCCAGGAAGCAGATGGATCACCTCCAGAGCCCTGAGCACCACCTTGGAGTCGTCGAGGAGAGTGTAGAGGAAGCTGAGGAGACCCAGAGGCCAGACTTTGGCCTTGTAGGTTCAGAGAGTCCCTGGCAAACAATCCTGAAGGGAAAAGGGGTCCAGGAGGGCTGGGCATTCTTCAAGGATCTTAAAGATGCAGGAACAGGCTGTCCCCATGTGCTGAAAGATGAGCCAGTAGGGAAGAAGACTGGCCTGGTTGAACAGGGAGCTGTCACTGGAACTCAGGGAAAAAAGACCTTAGGAAGAAGGGGCAGGCTGCTCTTGAGGACTACAAGGATGTTGCTAGGTTGTGCAGGAAGCTTAGAAAAGTGAAACCCAGCTAGAAATTAGTTTGGCCACTGCCGTAATAGATAACAAAAAGTGTTTTTACAAATACATCAGTAACAAAAGGAGGGCCAAGGAGAGAATCTCCATCCTTTATTGCATGTGATGGGAAGCGTTGCCACAAAGGATGAGAAAAAGGCTGAGGTACTTGATACCTTCTTTGCCTCAGTCTTTAAGAGTCAGACCAGTTGTCCTTGGGAAGACAGAGACAAGGAACAGAATGAAGTCCCTGTAATTCAGGAGGAAACAGTGACCTACTACTCAAACGTTCACAGGTCTGTGGGGCCGGATGGAATCCACCCAAGCCACCCCACCATTTATCATCAATCCTGGCTGACCAGGGAGGTCTCACGACGACTGGAGGTTGGCTGGTGTGACACCCATTGAGCAGAAGGGCCGGAAGGAGGATGCAGAAAGCCACAGGCCTGTCAGCCTGACCTTGGTTCCAGGGAAGGTTATGGAACAGATCATCTTGATCACACAGCACATGCAGGACAGCCAGGGAGCAGGCCCAGCCAGCATGGCTTTATGAAAGGCAGGTTCTGCCTGACCAACCTGATCTTCTCCTATGAATGACCTCTCTAGTGGATGAGGGAAAGGCTGTGGATGTGGTCTACCTGGATTTCAGTAAATCCTTGGGCACTGTTGCTCACAGCATTCTCCTGGAGAAACGAGGAGCCCATGGCTTGGACAGGTGCACTGTTTGCTAGCTAAAAAACTGGCTGGGTGGCTGGGCCCAGAGAGTGGCGGTGGCTGAGTCACGTCCTGCTGCTGGCTGGTCACCAGTGGTGCTCCCCAGGGCTCACTGTTGGGGCCAGTCCTGTTCAGTATCTTTATGGCTCATCTGGACAAGGGGATCGAGGGCACCCTCAGTCAGTTTGCAGATGACACCAGGTTGAGCCAAAGAGTTGATCTGCTGGAGGGCAGGAAGGCTCTGCAGAGGATCTGGACAGGCTGGATCCATGGGCCGAGGCCAGTTGTGTGGGGTTCAACAAGGCCAAGTGCTGGGTCCTGCCTGTGGGTCACAACAGTCCCATGTAATGCTCCAGGCTGGGGCAGAGTGGCTGGGAAGCTGCCCAGTGGAAAAGCACCTGGAGGTGCTGGTCAGGAGTGGGTGAACAAGAGCCAGCTGTGCCCAGCTGGGCAAGGAGGCCAAGGACATCCTGGCTTGGATCAGGAACAGTGTGGCAGCAGGACCAGGGCAGGGATTGTTCCTGTTTACGTGGCACTGGTGAAGCTGAACCTCAAATCCTTTTTGCAGCCAAGCATTGGAACAGGCTGCCCAGGGAAGTGGTGGAATCGTCATCCCTGGAAGTGTTCCAAAACCACGGGGATGTGGTGCTTAGGGACGTGGCTCAGTGGTGGACCTGGCAGTGTTGGGTTGATGGTTGGACTCGATCTTAAAAGCTCTTTTCCAACCGTCATGGTTTTGTGATTCTTTGTTACATTTTTGTGAAGGGAAAACAAGAAAAGCAGATGAGGAATCTCTTTTTTTATTTTTCCTGTTGCACACAATTTAAAATAACAGTGAGAAGTTTGCTGAAAGTGGTTACAGGGTTACATAGTATATAATTTAATTTCATTTATAGTAGATTATAAATATGGAGAGATTTTTAATTTCCCCCGTTGCTGTGGAGTGCTTATTTGCAAGAATAAATTCACGAGTTACTTCTAGAATGGGGCTGGAAACAAATGGGCTTAGTATTTTTAATAATGGCAGTTTAACAGCAACTTCATTGAGAGGGAATTTTCTTTGGGCTTTTTAAAATCTTTGTATTTTAAGTGTTACTAATGTTCAACGGTTTCCACGGTTACAGTTAAAATCTACAAAAGAAGTTTTTTCTGGTATGTCTTGAGACCATGTGACTGTGATACAGTGTAAAAGTTACCCAGGGACATTTTATACTGATAAAACTGAAAGTGCAAGAGTTCATGCTAATCTTTTTCTCTCGGGATTATCATCTGGGTTTTCAGAAGGAAATCTCCCTTTAGGTCAATCGAGGGGCGGTTTCTGCACAATCCGGTTTCAGAAGCACTAGTTTAGAATGAAAATGCTTTACGGGAAGTTCCAAAAACTGGTGTTGGTAGAAAAAGGCCTTGGAAATGACTGGGATGTCACATTCAGTCCTTGTCACAACTTCAAGAAGCATCAGCACACTTTCAGTGAGCAAGATCAACAAGTGCATGTGTCTTGGCCTGCTCGCCAAAGCTGAGTGGGAACAACCAGAAACAAAAAGCTACCTTTTTTTTTTTTTCTTTTTTCTTTCCAAAAGAATGTATTCAGTGACTCAGAAACAATCTTCCTAACAGGAGAGTATTTCATTTTTTAAAATCTTTTTGTAGGTTAGTGTTACTTCTGATTTCATAAATTAATTCAAGCTAACATATTTCAAAACTACCTCCAGTTTATAGTGACCAATTCTTAAAAACTTTTATGAACTGTACAGTTGCCTCCTTCATGTTCACAAAATCTTGTTTAGGAAGTGATTGAAACTGGATTCCTTATTTTTTATTTTTAGTCTGATAGTAAGAGTGTGACAAGGACAAAGCCAGTGAGTATTCTACCACTTTGGAACAGAAATTGATAGCAATTTATGTGTATATGTATTTAATTCTGTGTTTTATATATGTGTGTATAGGGGGGAAGTTAAAAGATCTCTTTAGTAGATCAGTCTTAGAAGATTAGAAAGGTTTTTTAGTGATGCTTTTACGACTTCCTCTAAAACATATGTGTCAGCCTCTTTTATGCTAATGCTGGCTGTTTTAAACAGTGAATTTGATGTTAATTTGAAAATAATGATGATTTATAAAAATATCACATTTACCCATAGTGGTGAATGACACGTAAGACCATATTTTTCTGCCTAAAACCCGAGCTTTTAAATGTAAAATTGAAGTTCCTACTATACTTTTTGGTACTTGTAACACTTTTCATTATGCCTCATTCCTATCGATTATAAATTCCAAGCTTGCATTCTGTAGCAGGGATATCTCTTTTGGTGCTAAAATAGGATGTTACATGTTACTGAAGGTATTCTGCTACTTTCTTACACTCTCCCTTAATTCATGATCAATCCAGCGAGGGAAGCCTTTCCTGACGTTAAAGCAAAGAACTGCTGGGTAGAGTGTTGCCTTTCAGCCAACATGAATGTATCACTCCTGAATTATCACTGCTCTGACAGAATGCTCCGAGGACACGGGACTGCCACCAGCTCCTCAGGTGACTTCTAGAACAAACCAAGTGTTCCTACAAAAGCTGAGACGTAGCACTTTGGAGTGGGAAAAAGAAAATCAGCCATTTCTCGTGAAAAATCGAGCATCGTTTTTAGGGTCTAAGCAAAACACCGTGAACATGGGGAGTAAACTCATTTTGCTCAATACATGTTAATAATTATTTCAAGTAAATGCACTGATGTTTTGGGGTTGGGTTTGGTAGTAATGTGTTTTAAATGACACAATAGTCAAACATCTGATTAGGTGTTTCCTTCTAAGCTATAGGTGTCGAAAATAACTGATAGATGAGTATCTTTTGCAAGTACTTTTTCTTATTTGGAGTAGTATTTGTGAAGTAATAGGAAATATTTTGGACTAAATATAAAACGAAAACTTAAAAACAGGTCTTTCAAGTAACTTTCAAGTAAATTTATTGCAAATAAAAATTAGAGTAGTTACTAACAGATTGAATGAACGGTTATAGTGGTGTTGCATCCTTGGAAGCAGTCCAGTTGAAAATGCAGTTCCTTGAACTAGAGTGTGGAAGTGAAGAGGAACCTTTCGGTAGGACTGATAGAAATTGTAGCTCCCTGGATCTGTTGACACTGGATAGCTGTGACCAATGATAAAAGGTAGTCATCCCTGCTGGGGTACAGAATATGCTCCTCAACATTTGTAGTATCTCTGGGCTAAACACCTTGTTAGAAATAGGATATTCTCCGTGGTTTATGCCATGTAAAACCAGCACTGATGAGACCACGTTGTCATCTGCTCCTCCTTCAAGATTTGCACAGAGAGGGGAGACTGAAGTAAATGCTGACAGCTGAAATTTTATACTCTGTGGACCTTTGTTTCTGGGGGTTTCTTTCTGGTTTTATCGTTCTCTTCCAGTAAGGGGCACAGAAGAATGATTCTGCCTATTCCTTTTCCCTAGAATGGATCTTTTTTTATCTGCCTATACACTGAATTTTAGGGGACAGCATGGCTCATTTGCCATAACATGCATTTGTCCTGTTTCTAGTCTTTAGCTATTAAACAGATAATTTCCAAAACACTATCTAGATGTGTAAAGAGGCAATAATTACTGTGATGCTTCAAAAAAGAGTAAAAAAAGTGAGCTAAGATAAAGTTGCTAAGCTTAAGCTTTAGTTCAGTGCACAATAAACAACCTACCCTTTCACCAAAAAGGAGACTTTCAAATTAATAGTGGTCTTTGCATCGGAGGAACACTGGCTGAAAAAGCAGAAAAGGGGCTATAATTGTGCACTGCAGTTTATCAGCAAACGTTGAGCAGGGAGAAGTTTAAAGCTAGTTAATTTTATTCAAAATACTGAATAAAAATAAGTCTAAATGCAGAGTGCAACTGTAGACCAGGCAAATGCAGGTTTCCCAATACCTAACAGAGTTATCTGGTTTCAGTTTCACTGCCATTTCACTGTGACCCCCTTGACAATTCTGGAGCATTAGACTTTGCTGTCTAAGGCTGTCATGTTCAGGCACTTTAGCTTTAAGAAAGAAGAAAAGCATGTGGTGGCTGGAAGCACAGCAGAGGTGGAACGTTCTTCTGCAAGGAATGAACATCAAAGGTCAGGTTTCTTCATGGAAGGGACACAATGTGGAGAGGGCAGGAGGCTCTCGAGTTTTTAAAAATAGTGCAGTGAGCACATCAGCACTCTGTAATAAATTCAGTAATGACAATAATAATTTTGCCAAGAAATAGAATTTCGTGTCAGGAATTTTAGAGCTGGAGCAAGGAGTAGGAGAGTTCAAGGTGCTTGTAGAATTAGACTGCAGTCCTCTGTGTTTTAAAAAAAGAGAAGTCTAAAGGTAGGCGTAGCTCTGAGGTCAGCAGGGCCAGTCTGAATGCCCACTGTGTGAGGGCTGCTAATAACTGGCACTAAAATACCTTGCTGCTTAAAACCACTGTTAAACCTGTTTGTTAAACATAAATCTTGAGGGGGTTTATGTTGTTCTTTTACATTGCTGTTGATAACTGGTGCCCATAAATGGGTATGGCTTTAAAAGGCTGTTCAACAAAGTCCATATTCTTGGCTTAAGAACACACCAGCAGTTTGGGAAATGTATTTTAATAATGGCTCTGTCTGTGAAAACACGATGGAAATATTTGTCTGCATTGCAAATGCTGCTTAACCCTGTCCCGAGCTCACAACCACCATGACAGAAGCTTTAGTTTTGATTCCATTCTTTTTGTTTCTTCTTCTTCTTCTGCTTTACCCTTTTCTCTGTTAGTGTTGGGGTTTTTTCTCCTTTTCCATCTTGTCACCTCAGGCCTATACTTGAATCTTTTTTCACAAACTCTCATCCATTCCTTTTTGTTTTATTTTTTGCCTCTGTTCTTCTGCCTTCTTGCTGTCACTGAGCGTGCTCACTTAGCTCCCTGCACCAGAACTGATGGCATAGTATTTAGCTTAACTTTTTAAAGAATGAATAGGTTTTTTTCTGTCCTTTAATTTTATAAATCTCTTACAAAACATCTGATTTGCTGTATCTGTCAGATTTTTGGTAAAACTTTGTGGAAAAAATCAGTGACAAAAGTATATTTTATTTATTTACAAAAATCCAACATCTGCCCGTGAGTGGCTTTATTTGAAACAAGTAACCTCTTACAACTGGCTTTTCAAATTGGCTTTTCAAATGTAAAGCTTTTTTCTAGAATTAGTTCCGTGATTTGAAACTTTTCATTCTGTTAAACGGTATCCAGCTGCTGTCATGCAGAATTAGGAAAACATTTAAATTAATATTCTGAATAAACAGGCAGCTTCTTTGCAGTATGGACTAGAGAAAGTTTTCAAAGAATAGGCTGTAGAGGTAAACCTAAGTGAAGAATCACTTGTCTTGCTTCTGCTTTTAATCCTTTTCTTTAGTTTCTCTGAAATCCCACCAGTTTCTAGGTTGGTTTTGCTGTCTGCAGTGGTTTGCAGTGCACAGATATGCTGTAAGCAGCTGTTCTCATGACTTTCTTGCTGGAATGGTGGAGATTTCATCTTCCCATGACACAGCAGAGTGTGCAAATGGCTGAGCAAGAGTTCTGGGGGACAGGTAAAACACTGACCAGGCCAGTGTTTTATGGATGTGCTGCTCTGAGGGAAATCACAAAAGATTAGCTAATTTCAGCAGAAGGTATGGTGTCTTTCAATATGTGTGCTTACATATCTGGGTTTATGATTTTGATACTGTAAAACGTGGTTTCTTTAGGTATTTCTGCATTCTGAATTTAAGTTTAAATAGATATATATTTGCATATATATGTGGTATGTTGAGAACTTTTACAAATGCTTCATTAACAAATAATGAGTATAAATAGCTGTTTTCCTAATGTTACCAGCTTAAGAGTTAAGCACAACTAGTTACAAATAAAATAAAATGTCTTTTCATTCTCCTGTGAAAGTGCAGTTCTACTCTGTAAAAATAATTCTGGATTTAAAAAGCAACACATGGGCACATTCACAGCTCTGTGTGCTTCATTCAATGACTCAGTGTTGGTTTCCAGCTTCTTGTGCTTCTTAGAAGCATGGGATTTAAGCTGGATGAGCAGGTATCCAGATCTTCTAGTGGATAAATTTTAATATTCAGATCCCAGGGCAAGCATATTTTAAGATAAACAGCTTTGTCCTGGAGACAATGCTGGGCGAAAAAAAAAACATGGAAATTTTTAATGACTATTCCTGAGTTTCTTCATTTTGTTTGTTATTTTTTTTCCTAGAGTAGAACCACACTTTAACTGCCATATCGTGTTTAATTAACTTAAACATAACATGGCTTTGTGCCATCCAGTAACAAAGGCACTGTCTTGCTGCTACTTTCTATGAAATTGTACACAATTAATGAAAAACTGTTTGGATGGGGAGCCTTAATGTGGTTAAAAAGAAACACAATTAACCCTTTGGGTGCCTTAAGCTAGATCTTATTTAATGAAGGGGCACTCGCTTGGATCTGCAGGCACACAGCTCGTTTCAACAGCTGCAAGAGAATTTGCCTTAAGTGACAGTGCCCTGGGATTTCCAGAACTTGGAACTCAAAGGGTTATTTTAGACTACTGGTTAAAAAAAACAAGCCCCTAAACAGGGAACAAAATGAAAAGGTCTTTGAAAAATTCTTTTTGCATACTATTGTTGTTATTTTTACGCGATGGGTTTATCAGCTTTGGGGACAAAATTATTGTTAAGCTTCTGAAAAAAACATCACTGGCCGAAGAATTTTACACAGAGAAAAAGAATATTGGTATTCTTATATGACTTATATGTGTAAAATAAATTGCTTTATTGAGAGAATTCAGAGAGATATGCACATTTGTGTGTCTACCTTGATGACTGTGTCCTAGCACCATACAGGAAACTGCAATAATTAAAACAAAACAAGGTCAGTGTGTTTAACTAGCTGATTACACATTAAAGATGCACAATGCAGGCAACCGTATACTAAAGAGTTTCTACAAATGATGCAGTTTACACTTAGTTCAAAGTTGCATCACAAAAATGAAGCTGTCAAGTTTAAATGATACTCTTGCAGTCCTAGTTAGCTGGAATTAAAGATTGATGCTTTTTTCCCTTGAGGGGAAGAAGTAATTTAGGTACATGCAGTGCTGAAAGCAATGGAAAGAACAGGAGTCTTAATTCACAAAAAGTGAGTAAAAAATTCATTGACTAATGTTTTTATTCTAATGTGTGCACCTTTAGTTGTGTAATGGTCCCTTTAACTGAGGAACGGGATATGATTTTCTACTTGCATATGAACTTCTTTGAAATAACCAAGAGTCTTGGCATTGCCTAGTCTGGCTTTGGATGTACGTTGTACTGAAACTATGGAATTTTAGTCATTTCTTTTAGACTGAAAGTTAAAACGGCTAGTAAACTGCATTCTGACTGTAGAATTTAAGTACTAAATAAACTCTATGCATATTAGACCCACTTCACTTGGTCTTATGTTTGATGCTCTTGTTGGGTTGGTTGTACCATAGTCTGCAGCTGCAGCTGAGTGCCCGAGCCCCTGGCTCCCCTGGAAGGACATTCCTGGGTGACAGCACAGACTGGTGCCTCACAGTGCAGAGTGAAGATGAAAGTTATTGCTCTCTAAAGCTGCCAGAGTCTTTATTTTATTCCCTTTTCTGTTCCATTGGACACACGGTTTGGGAGCTGGGTGATCAGGCACTGGAATACCAGAGAGGCAGACATGCACACACCAATATCACTACAAACTGTGAGCTTCACACTTCCTTCATTTCAGTTTGACAGAGAATAATTATATTTAAACAAACCATTAAAATAAACTGACAATTTATTGAGACAAAGCTAGAAAGCAAAGCCCACAGGATTCTTTTTGCAGAGTCTGGACTTCCCTGGAGCAGGATGTAATCACCATGAAATGACATCACTGTCTCTCTAAGAGCCCCAAGAGTTACATAATGTTTGCTAATGACCATCTGGGTTGTGGGAAAGCCGAGGCAAGGACACAAGTAATTTGCCAAGTCCATAAAGTCTGTCAGAGAGTGATGTGTGATTCTGGAAGCCACGGTTTGGGGTTGTCAAGTGCAGCTCGTGCCATGTGTCTGTGATCTTCTGAATTGATCTGAAATTCTGTTCATCCAAAGGAAGACAAAGCTAAGCTAGAGATGGTTGCTCAGTAATTTTCTTTCATTTGGCACTGATGAACTAAAGGCAGCAGTTTGCCTTCCTCATGAAGCTTCTGAGTGTCTGCTGCACCTCCAACACAGGTCCCATTGATAAACACTCTTGGGACCTATCAAGAAAACAAAAGTGGCATTAGTTACTTCCTGGAAAAAGGATAAACATTCAATCGAGCCCATGTGGGCCCCAGTACGCACAAGTATTGTGTTCTTCTAGATGTGTGTATAATATTAGTGTACAACCCATACTTCTCCATAATATTTACAGAGATGGGAAACCGTGTGCCCCTCAGAAGTGGGATGAAGTCACTGTGGGGGTGATTGTAATAAATTCCAGTAATTGAGTCAAGTGAGACTACAGAAAATAAAATACAGGTGTTAAACACAATGGTTTAAATAGACAAATGTAAAATGGCTTTGATACTTCAATTATTTCAGTGGCAGTATGGAAAAGATCAACTCTGAGGGCTAGCCAGAGGGGTTCTAGAGGAAGAGACAGAACCCTCCCGCAGTATTTAATTGAATTAATTGTATCCTAAATTGAACTGTCTCAAAAAAAATTAAGGACTTGCTATGGCTATAACCCAAGAGGGATGTGTGTAGCCCAAGTTGTTACTTGTTACGTGTGAGAGAATATACTCACTGTTCTTCCACCAGTCATCTGTTCCAGAATGTCTTGGAACTGCCTTCCGTTGGTATTCACGTCCAGTTCCACAGCTGTGTAATTCACATTCAAACTCTCAAACAGGTTTTTTGCCATTTTGCAGTATGGACATGTTGTTTTAGAGAAGATCACCACACAGTTGTGTGAAATGATGTCCTGTGTGCTCAAAAGAAAGCCGAAGTCAACGAGCTTTAAGCCAGTGCACTTTGAACACTATTGAACAGTCACTAAAACTAATACACAAGTTTTAAACCTGCTGTTACGGTAACAAACACAGGAAAACCTCTGCTGGCACCCCTGAAGGCAGGTTTGACCTGCACCTGGCTCCAAACCGAGCACAAGGATGGTGGAGTGTGTGGTACAGCTCGGCTCTGAGGTCTGCCCAACCCGCTGCATCCCCCTGAACTGCTCAGGACAGTGTTCCCTGTCTGTGAGGGGCTTGGGATGTGCCAGCGGCGAGCACAGGGACCAAAAGCAGTGGGTTGAAGACATACCCATATCACTTTACTGTGAACTCAAGGGGATTTCAGGCTATCATTTAGCATCAGTAAATTTATAACAAAAACAATTTACTTGATATCAGTAATTTTACAAGGTTCTATCCCCACTGTCGACAGCAGCACTGAATTTGAATAGAGGTCTGAAAAAATATAGAGTGGGTGCAGCCTAGGAAGATCAGGTTCCAGGGCTGTGGATAAAGAAAACTGCCAGCATGACTTGATAACCGTAATAAACATAGGGCCAGGTTCAACAGGCAGAACTATTTCCAGTATTTCTTTGTATAAATAAGAAAATGTTTGAAGTAACTGGCTTTTATAAATGCTGAAAATCGGTAAAAGCCACATAAATAATGTTACCTGTATTTGATTCACAGCAGCATCGTGAGACAATCCTGCAGAAGCAGGCTGGCTGTTCCCCATTCTAGACCTAAAAAGAAACGCCAGTCAGATACTCGAGCTTTCAGAGAAACGCCACGCTGCCCTGGTTTGTTTCGGTATTTCACTGACTTCTCCACGCCACTTCACTCGAGCTGCAGCACCTGCGGCCGCCCGGGTTCTGGGGTGCCCGCAGGAAGGGGAGCCGCGGGATGGGGCGGCTGCGGGACAGCGCGGCGGTGCCGTTGGTCGGGAAACGCTCCGCGCCGCCGGTGACAGCCAGACACACACGTGTGACACACGTGCGACACCCGCGACACCGCCCGCTGCGGCAGCAGCGCCGCGCTCCTGCCCTGCCGGGGCCCCGGCACGCCGCCCCGCTCCCGATCCCTGTCCTGATCCTCATCCCGAAGCCTGTCGCTCTCCCAGTCCCAATCCCGATCCCGGTCCTTGCCCCGGTCCCGATCCCTGCCCCTGTCCCGGTCCGGGTCCCTGCTCCGGACCCAGTCCTTGTCCCGCTCCCTGTCCCGATACCGGTCCCGATCCCTGTCCTTGTCCCCGTCCCGGTTCCTGTCCCTGTCCCGACCCTAATCCCGGTCCCACGCCCGATCCCGATCCCGTTCCCTATCGCTGTCCGTGTCCCGATCCTTATCCCATTGCCAGTCCCATTCCCAGTGCCGATCCCTATCCCGGTCCGGTGCCGGACCCTCTTCCAGACCCTGTCCTTGTCCCGGTCCCGGTGCCGATCCCTATCTCTATCCATGTCCCGATCCTTATCCCATTGCCAGTCCCATTCCCAGTGCCGATCCCTATCCCGGTCCGGTGCCGGACCCTCTTCCAGACCCTGTCCTTGTCCCGGTCCCGGTGCCGATCCCTATCTCTATCCGTGTCCCGATCCCGATGTTATCCCGGTCCCATTCCCGGTGCCGATCCCAGTCCCATTCCCGATGTTATCCCGGTCCCATTCCCGGTGCCATTCCCGGTGCCGATCCCGGTGCCGGTCCAGTGTCTCCGGCCTGCACTCACCGCCCCCCCCAGGCCGCGGCCGCGCGGCGCAGCGCCCCCTGCAGGGCCATGGCCGCCGCCAGGAAGGGGCGGTGCTCCCCGCAGTCCTCACGGCGGTCCGACACCTCTCCTCGCAGGCCCCCGCACCGCCTACCGGGGCTGCCCGCC
>VZTA01010812.1:172149-230614 GCA_013398855.1 Mohoua ochrocephala
CCCCCCGGCGCCCTGCAGGGAGCGAGGCGGACGGGGGCGGGCGGGCTGGTGCCGCCTCCCGCAGGGCCCCGGGGTTGCGGCGCCCTGCCCGAGTGTCCCGTGGGTGATTCCCGTCCTCCGGAAGCCTGGCCGGGCAGGGGCCGCTCGCCGCTCCCTTCGGGAACGTTCCCAGCTCCTGCCCTGGGCCAGGAGAGCCGCGGGGCCGGGGCCGGGCCGTTCCTCGGCTCTCGGCGCTCCTGTCCGTGCCGCCCGGCGGAGCCGCGTCCTGCAGACTCATGCGATGAGATGGCAGGAGGCGGCTTCTCCCAAGTTTTTCCGGGTGTTTGGTGAAAAAGAGGCATTATCTTGTCGTTTGGACAACGCTCTCAGGCACACGGTGGGATTCTTGGGGTATCCTGCTCGGGGCCAGGAGTTGCAGTCGGTGATCCCGATGGGCCCCTTCCCAGGCAGCACAGTCTGACTCTACTGCCTTGGGTTGTCGGGGCTGCTGCTCTTCTCCTGGAGCTTTGATGCACCAGGACAAAGCCGGCGAGGTCCAGACCGACGCTCCCTCTGATGAGCTGTGCAGGTGCTCTGCCCCCACCTGAGGCCTCTTCCCGGGCAGGACCCAGTGCAGGCTGCTTCCTAGTTTTTATGTGGCTCAAATGATTATATCAGGTAAAATGCTTGTTTTTAGAAAACTTCTAGAAAATGAGGGTTTGTAGCTGTTGAATTTCCTAGTATAGTATGGATTGCTTGCATTGCAAGGGAGTTTTTCATTTGCCTTTCCCTAGAACTTAGCAGCTGTTGCTTTTTAATGTCCTAACTAGAAGGGTTCCAATGAATCTCTTTCAAACCTAAGAGAAAAAAAAAAAGCTTCTCGTTAAAGCTCAGGTCCTGCTCAAAGAGGGCATATTATCCTGTGAAGCTTCGTGGAAAAGCAGAAGAACCTGTAGGTTTCTCAAAAAACCTTGAACTTGTAGTTAAGTCTGACAAGGGATTATTTTTTTGTTTTGTTCTCATAATTACGATATGACTACTACTATCCTTAGTCTGGGAGAGAGAAAGGAAATAAACCTATTTGTTTATCTTAACTTGAAGGTGGACATTTTGTAGCTGATTTTACTTTGCGCTCTATTTATAACTAGAAACGTGCTTTTTCATTCCCTGTTTCAAGCTTTCAGAAACTACTTTAGGAGTTATTTGTGCTTCCTGTCTGAGGGGGGGATACTGGTAGGTAGACTGAAGAGGAAGAAAAGTATTTGGATAAGCAGTTAAAAGCCTTAGCTGTATTTTTGCTGGGCAATGTGTAGGCAGCTGTGGTGGTGTCCTTGCTACAAGTTGCTTTTCCCAAGTGGTAACAAGTAGTGGTTAAGCAGACAAACAAGTTTCATTGCCCTTCTGCAGGGAGCAAGAAACCGATATGCCAGCCCTGCTCTGCTGCTCGGCAGAGCTTGAATTAGACCCAGAAATTGTTACCAAAAGCCTCAAAGCAGCTGGAGAGCAAACTTTGCTATGTTCAGCTTTATCTTCCTGGTCAGGAAGGGTGTGTGGGTGACCAGAGGATTCTCTGAGCACAGCAGCAGCACCTTGTCGGAGCTGTGAGTGCTCACCTCCTGGGGTACGTGTGTGGTAGAATTGGAGGGCTTTTGTCCTTTGGTTTGTTTGAGGTAAGTTAGTAGATCTAGGTTTAGACTGGTGGCTTCTGAACTTTTGATAGGATCAGGCTGCTCTCAGTTCACAGCATTTCTTGTCAACCACTGAGGCATTTTGCATGTCTTGGCTTTAAATTGAAGACACTGTAAAAATGAGACCAGTTCTGCAAGCCACGCTCAGTAGCTTGAACAGCACCCTGTAGGAGCTGCTAATTTAGGTAATTGCCACACTCAAGAGGGACATTTTCAAAAACTTTCAAGATTCAAAACCTTTTCTATTGAGGTCACTTGACAGGATCCAAATTATGCTTGCACTGAGCAGGTGTTGGTGGCTTAGTCTTTCACAGAGCAAACCTGGAGTTCTGTTTTAGGTGTCCAGAGCACAGTTTCTGTAATTGCATCTCCAGCCTGGAGAGAGTAATGCCAGGCTGGAGAGCAGCAGTGGCATTTGTCCCTGCTCGAATTAGAAGTAGTCCCACGAGACATTTAGCTCTGGCTCCTCGAGCAGCTCAGCTGGCAGAAGTCAGCAGCGCTGCCCTGCATTGCCTCCTCTCTCTGCTAGCACAAGTGTCAGCCAAACAGGCAATTGCTCTGAGGAACCAAGCCAAGTTAAAGGTAACCTGGAGGGAAAAAAAAACGGGGAGGAAAGCAGCTTTAATCCAGTTTAGTTTCCAGATAATAATTATAGGAATACTCCTGGTGGCACGTGAAGAAGGCCAGGTGGTCTGAGATGAAGTGGTTTGTGTGTTTTGACCTGTGGGCCCTGAAGAGTGATTATTGAATCTGTTTCAAAACCAAAGGAAGGTATCAATCTCCCAGAGAAACTTACTGCTTTGTTTGCTCAGCCGAGGGGCTTGGATGTGCATCTGAGTTTTTAAACAGTGAGCAGCTGGCCCTGGGTGTTGTCATTTGTGTGATACTCAGTGTGCTTTGTCTTGTGTTTTTAAAGATTTCTGTTTGGTTTTGTGGATGAGGCACAGGCCCTTAGTACCTCTGTAAAACTTCAGGCTTTGAAACAGGAAAGAGGAAATAAAGCAGTTAAAAATAAATAAGTTCCTGGTGCCCACAAGTGGAAGATTAATGGATGAGAAGGAAGCAAGTTTGGTGTTAAAAACAAGCAGATTAAACTTGCTCTCTCCTTTTATATAAACATTTTCTCCATTTTTAAGCTGGAGTTTATTTTGTAAGAGATGCAAGTCTTCCTTATATTTTTCCTTTAATGTTTGTTACTGGGTTTGTTGAGGTCTGCCTCCTAAGATTTTACTTTTTTTCTTAAGTAATTGACGCCATAACTGAATATGGGAAATAAGAGAATTAATTTCTCTTTCTACTTTGGACGTTTGTAAATTGAATGAGGCAAGCTACCCTCAGATCTGCCTGTTTTTAGTTCTCTGTTTATTCAGCAGGAGCACACACTGATGTTGGAAGGTCAGTTTAGGCTTAGATTTTCTCCTTGTGTGCGAGTGCTTGTCCATCTGATGCTTTCCCATTGATGTGCAATATCTTGTCCCCCTAATAAAACATCCTCCTAGAGCCATAATGAGTGTGGGGGACTCTTGTGTGTGTGGTTGAAGTGCTGAAGTACCAGCTGTGCCCTGCTGAGCTTTGGCAATGCCCGTGGCTTTGTAATACTGTATTTTTTCAATTAATAGATAGTGGTTCAGTACTTGTTTGTTTGTCATTTATTGCTAAATATTGGTAAAACTTGAGTGGATGACCAGCTGGGCTTTCCTATCATGCTCAGTGCATATGGCACACTTCAAAGGAATAATGACTTGTTCTGAACTAAGACAATCCAAAGTGTTTGTTTTAAAATGAAGTGACAGCTGTATCATGTGACATCATGGCTTTACTTCAGAGCCAAGCCTGTGTGGAGGAAGCTTTTGTTTCTGCCAGTGCTCCCTGTATGTTTAGATACCACCTTATCAAAGATCATTACTGTTTTGCTGCTTGTTCAAACAGTTCCTTGCTGAGGAATCCAGTTCTGGTGGCTGCCTGTAGTTGTGAAGCCAAGTTTTGGCTTCTTAGCAGTTAAAAGAAAGATCCTGTGTCTACTCCCTTTCCTCTGCAGCAACAAAAAGTACAGGCACCCTCCACCCCAGGCAGACCAAGTTTTCAGCAGGAAGGGGCAGTGGGAGAGAGCACCTTTATTCCACAGCTCTGGTATCCTGAATCCCTTTTCTCTGCAGGTCATTCATATATTGGTTTTCTCAGGCATCATTGTGAGGGTAAGGTTTTGAACTTTACAGCTAGTAATGAGTTCTGAGCAGGTTATTGGGCACCCTCAGCTAATTTCAGAAAAGTAATGACAAGCAAAGCAGTAGGTGGCATTAAATCCCCAGTACTGAGAAAACAGATTTACACACTTCTGTTGGTTTAGTAGATTTTTTTTGTGTGTGGCTCTTTCAGGCTCCATGAAATTGT
Source organism: Mohoua ochrocephala (assembly GCA_013398855.1). NCBI lineage: Eukaryota > Metazoa > Chordata > Aves > Passeriformes > Acanthizidae > Mohoua > Mohoua ochrocephala. Next base: position 176,208 of record VZTA01010812.1, read on the forward strand.
GACTGAGTATTTTTTATTTCCTCTCCCTTCCCCCAGTGAGGCTGGCACTTCTGCGGTGTGTGTTTTGGTGCTGATGATGAGCCGTGAGTAAAGCCACTGTACTTAGAGGGAAAACTCTTTTAATGAAAGGGTTTCTTACTGAAATCTCTTGTTTGTTGAAAATTCTCTACCAGTCTTAAATTTATAGCTTTGGGCTGCTTTTGTGGTGGCTTCTCTTCCTCAGGCTTTAAGGTGAGCCAGCTGGTTGGGGACAGGGACTGGGCAATGTGGAGAAGCCCCGTCCTGCCTGGAGATGGGATTTGACAGGTCCCAAGTGTGGGTGGGCAGTGGAATTGCTGCTCTTGCTGCTTTCCTGGGCAAACTGACTGCCAGGTCTGTTCCTCAGAGCAGTTGGAGTGCTTAGGGAGTAGGTTTTGTTTTGGAACTTGGACAGGCATTGCTTCCTGTAGTAACAGCATAATGGGTGAACATGTGAGAGGGGGGAGTTATGCTCAATGTACATGAAACCAGGGGTTTATTTGGCCTTGTTTGGTGTGGTTGGTTGGTTGGTTGGTTTGGGTTTTTTTTGTTTGTTTGTTTTTTGTGAATAGTTGCACAGCATAAGTTCCTTTTTAGACTTAAAAGCTGTATCTTTGCAACAAGCTGTTTGAAAGCTGAAATTGAACTTAATGCTGTTGTGTCGCTCTGATGTGGTCTGACTTCAGCATGGGAGCTCACTGTGATTTTGTATCCTGCAGGGTTTTGCTGGGTTTGTGTGCAATTAGTTTTTGGTCACTCCTTATTTAGATCCTTTGGCACCATTTTGAACCCTTTGCTCCCTAGACTTTGTGGAATTTATATATCCCAGGTTCTCACTGTGCTTTCTCTAGTGCTGAAAATTCTGGCCTGTTGTACTTGAAGATCACATAATACTTTATTTCATTTCCAGCTCAGGTCTGTTTCTCTGGCTGTCTCACATAAGATAGACAGTTCCTTTGATAATCAGAATAAATAGCGTGAGTGCGGGGGAATGTGTACTTATGGTTTCCCAAGTCCTGTGTGTTTATTTTACAACACATCCAACTCTTATTTTGGACTATTTTGGACGGGCTTTTTTTATAATTCATTCAGTAAAGAGGCTGCAAGAACTCATCTCCCTCACCTGTATTTTTTAGTACAATTGAGAGCTCAGTAGTTTGGCGGTGGCCTGATAATAATATTAACTGCTTGCTTTTTAAACGGTCATCTGGAAAGAAAAGAGACCTTTTCTAAAAGAGGTTAAATGTTTCAATCTTTTCCTGTGTTACAGGACAGGCAAAGAGGGCCAGCCCAGGGAATACTACACTTTGGATTCTATCTTGTTCCTGCTCAATAATGTGCACCTCTCCCATCCTGTGTATGTCCGTCGTGCTGCGGTGAGTAGAGCACACAAAATGTGATTCTTGTCTTGTGATAATGAACATGTGTGTAGTTATTTTCAGGGAATGATAGTAGCACTTGTGTGTGGGAATTTGGCTGGGGAAAGGGAGAATGATATGCAGCAAAGTGTGTGAGTGTGTGTGAGTGTTTAAAAACAGTCACCTCTACAGAAGGATCACATGACAGGCCCTGTCAGGGTAGACTATTTTTCTTGACAATTCACTTCCCAACAGATTATCCCTTCAAACCACCAAATTATGTTTACAGCAGGAGTTTGTCAACCAATTATTAACAGTAATGGCAGCGTTTATCTTGATATTCTATGGACATGGTTGTTTCCAGCACTAAACTATTTCAGGAGTACTTTTGTCCATCTGTTGTGTGGAGTGATTCCAATTTAGATGATCCTTTAGTGTCTGAGATGGCAGGGATCTACAGAATGGAGAAAAGCAGAATAGCTTTGGAGTGGACTTGGAAGCAAGCAATCCAATTAAAAAAATTACTGATTAAGCCCTACAAATAAAGGTACAGGAATTTTTTAAAAGTCCTTTTGATTGCCATTTGACTGCTTTCTATGAGGCCACTCTTCATCTTTAACTTGTGTTACATGGGTACCTGGCACAGCAGTGCTGTGTTGGAACAACACAATTGAGATACTTGGTTTCTATGTATCAACACAGACTCCTGGCAGAGAAGTGTGTGTGTGTGAGAGAGAGATAAAAGTTAGTTCTTCATCTTATTTGCAAGTTTGAAGGGAAGGAGGAGAAAGGCTGCCCTCTCTTTCAGTTTCATAGCTGGCTGTACGTTTAATTTTGGGTAGCTGAACATCCTCTAGGATGTGGTTGCACTTCAAGCTTGACGGTTCAGCTTTCTTGGGTGGCAGGACATGTGGTCATGTCTTGGTGTGAATGAGTAGTGTGCAGTAAAAGTGAAAAATCTTCGGCAAGAATCTCTGTGAGGGAAGAACAGTTTAATGTCATGTCTGCTGTCTTTTCAGACTGAAAACATTCCTGTGGTAAGAAGACCTGATAGGAAAGACTTGCTTGCATACCTAAATGGGGAAACATGTGAGTGATGTGCTCTTTTGGCTTGGACACACAGTGCTCTTTACTGCTTCATATTCATGGCACGAGTTGGGGGTAGGAGGGGAAGATCAGGTAACAATGAGCAGTTTGCATCTTAACTGAATGTGCTGGAACTTCTCAGAGTTATTATTTCTTGCGTTTTTTAATTGTGTTCTGAAATGAACTGTTTTGCTTAGGTAGGAGCTGCATTCCCACATGCATGTTTAGAAGTGAACATTATTATTACTATCACTATTAACCTACTTTGGTTAATAATTGTGTGTTAGAATGCTTAGCATGTAGGTTTTTTCCTTCTCTGGACTATGGGGAGCTTCCAGTAGTACATTGGTCTTGAATGCAAGAAATGTGTGGGATGCAATCTTCAGTTTAGTAAAATACATCAAATCACCGCTTTGTCAGCCTGGCAGATTTGCCTAGCATTTCATCATCTTAAATTTTTTGTTAACAATAGTCAGAGAAAAGAGGTTTCTCTGAGAAAAAGAGAAATATCACCTTTGTAAGAGGCTCTGTTTCGTAGGTGGTCTTAAAATTTTAAGTATCCGGGAATATGAGATTATTTCAGTAATATAATGAGTAAAATCACTTTTTATATATATTTTAAAGGGATCAGCAGGCTGTCTTTTAAAAAAAAACCTAGACAAGCTTGTAGATCTTGATTCCAGGTTCTAATTCTCATTGTGACTCTTTTCTTTTATGAGTGGTGTGTAGGGATCATAGAATCCCTGACTAATTTATGTTGGAATGGACCAGAAGAGGTCACCTGGTTCAGTCCCCTTTTCAAAGAAGGGCCAAATGACCCTGAGCAACTTGATTTAACTTCACATTCAGTCAGGTTCTGAATATCTCCACTCCACTAGTCCCAGCGTTTGACCACCTTTGCTACCTAATGTGTAGAGTTTCCATTGTTGCATTGGTCATCTGTTGTCCTTTCTTTTACACCCAAATATTATTGCAAATATTTTCTGTTTAAACTGAATGTTCTGTTTGATTGCAGCAACCTCATCAAGCATAGACAGAAGTGCTCCACTTGAAATTGGTCTTCAACGATCCACTCAAGGTACAATTTAACTAAGAAATAACTTGGAGGTTTATTTTATAAAAATCTACTACAATCTTGCATTTTTAACGTCCTCTTTTTCTTGTAGTTAAAAGAGCAGCAGATGAAATATTAGCAGAAGCAAAGAAACCAAGAATAGAGGTAATGACAGTAACTGTCATCAATACAAATGGGGGATGGAGGTAAATTACAGTGTTGATCTGTTTTGGTAGGAGTTCCATTGGGTTACCTGTCCTGTGGTGTACACAGTGCTTCTGTTCGTGTGAATGGGAGCTGGAAGGGGTTAGAGGTCAGAACTGAAGAATTGTGGTTCTTGAGAGGAAATTTCCAATAGCTCTGCACTTAGTGCCAGTGCCCAGATCAAAAATCATTGGAAATAAAGATTGTCCTTGCAAATGTGAAGAGAATACTCCTGAATTGCTTTAATTCTAGCTGTATTTATTTTTGAAAAGAGAGTGCACAAGAACTTAAAGCTGACTGTTCCTTCCAGGATGAGGAGTGTGTGCGCCTCGACAAGGAGCGCCTGGCAGCTCGGCTGGAGGGGCACAAAGAGGGCATCGTGCAAACAGAGCAGATCAGGTGGGATTACTTTCCCTTATGCAAAATGCTTAATTACAGCGTGGATAACAATTCTTGTGCTGTTCAAAGCAGCCAGTTTTACTTCTGTCCAGCAGCTCTCAGGGGAGATTTTCCTCCCTTTGATACTCTCAGTAATGTTTGAGGAGTCAGACCTTGAAACACTTACGACAGCGCAGATTTGAGGCATTTATGAAATCCGTAATTATAGCTAACCACATGAAAAATACATCTTTTGAATGACTTCTGCCTGTCTCTTATATAGGTGTACTTAAAAGGAAACTATAGGAAAAAACAATCTGATTGTGGCATGATTAGAAAGCATAAGAATAAAAAAAATCAAAAAGCACACATGATTTTGTACAAACTGATAATTTGGAGGCTACCTTGAATGTATCACAACTTTGCAATGCTGCAGTGAGGATTACTAAGTATCCTTTGAATTACTTTGTATTCTCTAGTTACCATTTTTTTTTAATGCTGAATGTAACAGACTGCCCCTTTAAAAAGAGTACAAATATTTACAGGCGGTGAGTTTCAACTCCATGCTTGACTCTGCTGTGAACCAAGTAGCAACACAAAGACGTTCCCTTTCCAATAACGTAGTTACAGAGGAGAATACTTCACAACCAGTACTTGCATTAATTTTTTCATGTATTCTCAGAAACAGAAATCATGTAATAGTGAATTTGGTGTGGACAGTTAGGATTGTGCAATTCAGCCTTTATCTTTTTTTTCTTCAGCTCACCTGCAAAACAGTAGGGCTCACTGACAACCCAATTCTGTGTTTACAATTCAAAGCAAACACACGTAGGTGTTGCACTCTTGGACTTGAGTGAGATCTCTCAAACCCAGATTAACGTGGACAAGGTTACCACCATGTGCTGTTTGCTGGCCTGCGTGGTCTGAGAAGGTACCACATCTTCCAAGGGACCAAGTCCACATAACTGCACCTCAGCCAAGATTTAGATGAATGCTTTGAAAGCCTCAGGGCAGCCAGGGGTTGGTTGACTGGACACAAAATTGTAATCCACTAAAAATAACAACAGGGAACTGAAATTCAGGTGTTGTTATAAATGAAGGTGTTGGTCCTGATGCTTTACATTTGGATTCTTTACTTTTGTTTGGTATAGTTGGGATTTTTGGATGGTCTTTGTGTTAGTACTGTGGGTCTTGTCACAAACGGGATTCTCATGCCCAAAAGGGCAATGCCAAGCCCATGTAATATTTCAGGTGACTGTGCTGTGGTGTATAACATAGCCATAAACTTTAAGCAGGATGAAGTTACTCATTCACAAATTCTTTCAGAAGAATTGTTTGTGCAATTATTCAGTCTCTACTGTTATTTTTGCTCATTTAGGTCCTTGTCTGAAGCTATGTCAGTGGAAAAAATTGCTGCTATCAAAGCCAAAATCATGGCAAAGAAAAGATCCACTATCAAAACTGATCTGGATGATGACATAACTGCTCTTAAACAGAGAAGTTTTGTTGATGCTGAAGTGGATGTAACTAGAGATATTGTCAGCAGGGAGAGAGTATGGAGGACAAGAACTACAATCTTACAAAGCACAGGCAAGGTAATGCTCTGGATACCAAGCTGGGTTTTATGATCCCTGTGGCAAACTGCATTTTTATTTTCTGTATCTAACTGGTTAATCAGAGATGACAGGGGGATTATGCTCTGTGTTCCATGCAAAGGTGGGCTTGCAGGGCTGTTGGCACAGTGACAGAAGAGTTTGTCCTTATCACATTACAGTAAATCTAAATTGTATCTCCTACTGCTTACTTCAGCTGTTTAAAAGATGCTAAGTAATCACTTAATTCCTCTTAACCAAAGCTGGCTTGAGCCCTGCATCGGGGAGGGCTCTGTGAAAGTACCTGTGGGTTGGAAACAGACCAAAGTGGGGAGTAACTGATAGGAACAGCAACACAGGCACGTTGGAAGTCCAAAGGCCTCTAAGCTGTGAAAAACACCAAATAAATAAGGAGGGGAAAATGCTGGAATGAACAAAACCAGAAAGTGTTACCATCTTTTTGCCCCTTTATGCTACTTTTGGCCGCACTTGGTTATGTGCCATTCTGAACAGGGCTGCATGCACAGCTGACAGCTTGCTCTCTTTGGACAGTAAGGCTTTTTTATTGCAGAGCTACTTGGCACTAAATTTCTCAAGGAAGCACTAAGTCAATTTCTAAAAGCTTGCAAGGGTCTGTTTTCCTGAGGTTATTGTCAAACTGCATCCTTTGCCTTCACTACTTCTTTTAAGTACTGTCACAGGAAATTAATGTTTAGAAGTAAATGAGGTCTCAGTCTTAATTTGTCTTATTTCTAACAGTATTTTACATAGTTCTCAACTTCCCAGTATTGCCCCAGGGCGTTAGTGGTAGAATAATTTAATTCATGAATTATGGGGTAATTGCTGGGTATGTGGCACATCCCTGTTTGCCACCTACAGAATGAGTGTTGCTTTTTTGAATCTGGGAGATTTGTAGCAGCCTCGCTGCTGAGCAGCTGATAAATTGGTAAAAGCTTTGATGTTTTAGTCATTGGAAAGGTTTGTACTGAAGGAATCTGCGTAGCTCTTCTTCCTTTTTTGAATCATTCATGGCATTCCTGTCTCTACTTTTCTTCCAAGTGAAATTGCAAAGACAGTAGGGAAAGAGGTGATGTTTTATCGTAGTAACAGCGAGATGAGGTAGCGATTTTAAGCAAAACATGACACAGGGAGAAAGACAAGAAACAAGAGATGAAGTTTGTTCTTGGACTCTAGCATGCAGTTACTGTGGGCAGCCTGATGAGTGTCATGGGCATAACAGCAAATCTTCTATTTCGGTTTGTGCAGGGTTGCAGGAACATTCTTGATAGCTTGGACAGAAATCACCGAGTGTTAATGTTTATATTTTCCAACAAGTAGCAGTGAGAGTAAGTAGATGGGGAAACATCACGTGTTACTGAGGGCTGTGATTTATCCCAGAACAGCTCAGGTTTTTCATTTCTGCATTGGTTGGGAGGGTTTTTTGGTGTGTGTTTGGGGGTTTTTTTTGTGTTTGGTTTTTTTTTTCCTTTTTATCCTTTTTTTTCTATTTCAAGAACCTTTGTGAAGACCTTCTCAAAAGTTGTGAAGAAACTCAGATATGTTGTCTCAGGCAAATAATTTCTTCCCTACTTCCCTGTTCCTTTAAAGAATTTTGATCAGGGAAGCATGATACTGCTCTGCAAATGCTGTTTTGACTCTTCTGTACGATACTTGAATTGCTGATGTGCCTGATAATTCTTTTTATTGTAAATTTTCACTATCTGCTTGGTACGGGTTTATCTGCGATCTCTTGAATCCTCCTAGAGTATTTAAAACCAAAATTGACTTCAGCAGTGCATGCCTTTTGAATATCTGAATTCCTTTGGAACTGCTGGGTGAATGGTAACAGACAGTGAGCACTCCTAAATGTAAATTTTGTTGTTTCTTTCCAAAAGTTGCTTCAGTCCGAGGCTGCTTCTCAAGCTCTTTTCCACAGAGAAGCACTCCTATGTGTGTGAGTTTTCCCAGTGCTCTCTGTAGTAAACTGAGATGCAGAGATAGCTTAAGATGCAAAAGGGAAACACAAGACCAGGTCACAGTACAAAAAAAAAACCTCTTGACTTTTTCAGCTTACTAACAGATTTCCTCTGGTTTTGATGTGTTTGAAGAAAATATCAGTTCCTCCAGTAACATGCTCCTCCAAATTCTTCATAGATGCCAATAATATTAACTGTATTTCTGAAGCATTTACTGTTTCTCCTTTTGGACACACATCCCAATTCTGAAGTTTGCTTTATAGAACTGTTCTGGGATTTTTTTTTAAGTCTCCAGTGATGTAGTGTTCTTTTTTAACATTTTAAAAAGTTCTTGTGGTATTTGCATTCTGTCCTTTTAGCTGCTGCTTTTATTGTCAGCATCTTCATTGTCACAAGGCTCCCCTTGCTGAAATTACAGTGATAGGTTTTTTCCTGGCTGTGAGGTTTTTTTTTATTTATGAGAATGTTTAATTTGAGTGCACTGCTACTCCTGTTGCAGAAGGTACTTCAGCAGCTGTGTCATTATTTGACTCTCAGGATTTCTGTAATGCATCACACAGGTCCCTTGTCTGTATGACCTCTCTGTTACCCTCTTTTGATCAGATGCTGCACTGATCCCTGGATGTCTTTTCACTGATTTCTGTGAGGTTCCTATTGTTTGCAAAATCAGACATTTCAGTTCACCTGTCCTCTTTTGGTTTTAAGATTTCTACATTTGTATTAATCTGCTTGCTTATTTTTATGTTTTGCTTAAAACTTTTTGTTGAGTTATTTTTCCATAGTTTTCTGTATTTTTATTATGCAGTTCTACCTCTTTTGGAAATTCAGTGTTTGATTTAATTGCTAGTAGATGAGTCATCCTGCTCCGTCTGTTTGAAATATTTGTTGGCTTTCCCCGAGTCTGTAGTGTAGCTGTCTAGATTTTTATGAATAATGTGGCATTTTTATGTGATCACTTTTCAGAGCCAAATTGCATCTGTTTAGTATAAGGATTTTTTTCCTTCTCATAGTAACTTAATTTTAGAAGTCTCTGACAGTATATATTGTTTAAAGGAATTTAATTTCAGGAAGAGTTTTGAATCCATACGTAGACTATTTACCTTCTTAAGTGTTTGAAATGTTAAGTTTTGCATCAGTGCTCTGCACATGTTTCAGTTGTGTACATGTTTTTAGATAAATACGAGGCTGTTTTGTAAAACAAACCATTAAACACCTAGATAAAAACCCCTGTGTTTATACTGAAATTGATTCCTTCCTTCCACATCCGTTCTCTAGCTTTCCTTCCTAAAAATCCTTTGGTTTTTATAACCTTCTGTAGCAGGCTACAGCAATCTTTGCTGAAGGAAAAACCTCCTCATTTTATCTCTACTGTAAATGTATTTGGCACTTGAATTTTTCCTGTGGGAACAAATTAAAGTAGATTAAGCAGGAGTTTCATCATTCACAGGTGTATTTGGAGAGGGTGTTTTTGTCTGTGACTGCTGGTGTACTTGACTTATATTTAGTTATTTATTTTTAACCTCCCAGGTTGCTCAGAACTATTTCTTAGGCAAGCAGCAAGGTAACTGGGTGGGCTGTGTTGAACATGCTCTACTTGTGTGTAGAGAAATCTTAAAGCTGGAATGTTGGAAATGCACTAATACTGCCCTTGTGACTTTGTAACTTTTTGAAATGAAGCAGTGTTCTGATATGAGCAGTGAGCTCTGAGCATTTCAGATGTTCTTTTAAAAAAAAGGTCTTTCATCCTTTTCATTTTAGAGTGTGGTGGGTTGACCTTGGCTGGATGGATGACAGGTGCCCACCAAGCTGCTTCCCTCGTCAGCAGGATGGCTGGGAGAAAATAAGATGGGAAAAAATGTGTGGGTCGAGATAAAGGCAGTCGAATAAAAGCAAAGGATGTGTGGGGAAGCACAGGAAAAGGAAAGATGTATTCTCCACTTCCCAGCAGCAGGCCATCTCTAGCCACCTCCTGGGGAGCAGGGCTTGGGGACACTTAGCAGTTGCTCCAGAAGATAAATATTGTAACAAGAAATGCCCCTCCTCCTTCTTTCTCTTAGCTTCTGCTGCTGAGCAGATGTCATGTGATGGGGAATATCCCTGCACTCAGCTCTCCTGGCTGTCTGTCCTCCCAGACCCTGCCCAGCCCCAGCCCACTGGTGAGGAGGGAATGTGGAGACAGCCTTGGTGCTGGGCCAGCGCTGCTCAGCAGCAGCCAAAACACTGGGCTCTTATCAACACCTTTCTGGCTACCAAGGCACAGGGCAGCACTACCAGGGCAGCTGGGAGAGAATTAACTCCAGCTCAGCCAGGCCCAGTTCATGGGAAAATGCTACAGATTATTGCCAAAACTTTACATTTTGGCCAGCACTCTTCAGTTCTATTTTCTCACAGTTGCAAGTATATTAGAATTACCTTTTCTCGAGTGAACTCTAACCCTGTGTACAAGGAAATAACATAATCCAGCCTGTCAAACATTTGGGAAGTCTTAAAGGTTATAGCCCATAACCTTTCTAATTCTCTTCAGCTCAGAAGCTGAACAGTAGCTACACACTGCTGGTGTAGGTGCATTGTCCAGGCAGGCACATTTACACATGTGGTGCTGGTGCATTTCTCAGCTTTTAGCATATCTGTAAATATTTCCTCTTCCTTGAGCCTTGTGTAAGTCTTTTGAAGACATTGTCTGCCAGGCACTGGGAGTCTAGAGTGACCTGTGTGGCATCTTAACATTACTGCCTGCCTGGAGAACAGTCCAGGGGAAAACACTGAAGCAGAACCATGTAAGTTGGACAGGAGAAATTGGCATTTGAGGTGTACATATTTCTAATGGAGTGAGGTGTGTGTAAAATGTGAGAACGATGGGATGTGGGCTCTTTCTGCAGGTATCCGCTCATAATGGAAAAACTGTTAAGACTTGCTACAGGATCAGAGTTAGGTGAAGCTGGGTCTCTGTAGTTTCATAACTTTTACATCATGAAATTGTGTCTTTTTGTCAGTGTAACCTTGTTCCTTTAAGTGTGTATTACATACAAGGTCAAGGTTGAAATGTTGAAGCAATGGTCTGGTTTTTTTCTTGCTGTTGCTTCACTGCTGCAGACTGGTGAATTTGATTCTCTTGCAATCTGGGTAGTTGCACTTTCCCTGCTTAATATATACAAAAAATTTAAGAAAATATGCTAAATTACAGCTTTTTTTAAAATATAAAAAATGTTCTTTTTTCTTTCTAATAAGGTAGGAAGTAAGCCTGAATAAAATACTTTCCTGCCTTAATCCTTAGATTTATGTATCCTCTGTTCTTATGTGACAGACTTAGACTAGGCTATCCAGCACATTTTCCTAAGTTTTGAAAGCATGGAAATCTTATATTGTATAACGAGTGATTTAATTAAATAAACCATTTTCTTTTTTAAGCCTTCATAGGTTTTCAGCTTTTATATCTTTAGTTATTTCAGCCCTGTGTAATGTACTAGTTATCCATACTTTTCTTGGGGAAAAAGCTACTTGATGCCCAATGTACTGTTACCCATGGCACGAGATTTTAATACAGAAGGGAACAGACCTCAAGCTCCAGTTTAATTTCATAGATCTTGACTGTGAGTTTTGTGTATTAAATTTCATAATCGTGATTTGTATTTCCCCACTGTGCCACCCCCAGCTTCTGTGTATTTTTGTGTGCGTGGTGAGAGAAGACCAGAGCTGAGTAGGATGATTGGAGTTTATAGCTGACCTAGCTAGAGGGATTGGCATTTTCCTGCTGTGTGGCATTTACCTTGGATGTAACCCACAAGTGCAAATTTATCTAATACAGCATCTGAACTACTGCAGAATGTTGTTATTTTGTGGTCTTCTGTATTCTTGTACATGAGTATTGAAGAGCAGGACTCACTTATTTTTCTCCCATGTGAACCTGATCTTTGTGGTGGTCATGATTTTTAGGTTTGTGTTGCCACCTGCAAAATATTACTACTGCAGTTAGTACTTGCATATTTTATTTTTAAAATTAATGTATTTTCTTTATAGATTTGATCCTTTTCACAGTAACTACTGTATTTGAAGCAAATGTTGGGAGAAATCATGTTTTCAATTGCTTTCAATTCTCATATTTTTGTTCTGATGTCTCTTGACCATTCTTACCAGTGAAGTCACCTGTGAGGGGGTTAATACTACAGTTATAATTACAGTTTCAGTAATTTAATTTAGCTGGAAGAACATTTTTGAAGCAAGACTAATAGTATTTTAATCACTTTAGACAACTAAGATATCTGAGAGTAATATTTTGGCTATTTTAAAAGAAATTGATTGTGAAAGCATCTTTGTGTCTGGGCTCTAGGTGGCAGAATTGTCCCACGTTCGTGAAATTCACAGACGTGGGGATTCAACAGCAAGTGGAAAAGGGGAAGGTGTGCCAGGCTGATAGCAACTGGTGTCCTCAGCAGTCCTTCAGATGGAGCAGGAGGGTGCCTTTGGAGTGGCTGTGCTCGAGCGCCCAAACTCCACTTCACCCAGGACTGGCTTCCTTAGTAAAACTGGGCAGACTCTTTTATTGCTGCCTTTTATTACTCCTGCAAACATTCGGAATGTAGCATTTAAAGGAAAGATGGGGCAGATTTAAAAAATTGCATTTATATTGAGCAATAATAAATCTTGTTTTGTCTATGCGTACCTTGAATTTGACCAAAAAATCTGTAGAATAAAGCATTTCCTGGAAGAACATTTAGGTCAACTATAAAGTAATTCCTTAAACACTACTCTAACATAACTATTAAAAAAATTTGTATTTCCACATGCTGCATTCATAGGAGAAATAAACTAGGATTATGTATCAGGGGGATTGGGAATTTTGAGATTGTATGCTGTGCTGTATCTTCAGGCTGTTACAGTGTTGCTGCTCTTTCACACTTTTGAATTAACATTTCAAATTAAATGTTTCAGTTGTCTTTCAAATAATATTCTTGCTATAAAAATTTAGTGAAGGTAACATGGACCAAGTGAGAATTTGACCTTTTTACTGAAAACATAGTCCACAAATATACAGGGAGCATAGGCCACAGCTATACAGGGAGCAAATATACTCACAGCTGTGTTTTCAGTTCAGCTTTAGTAATGCACAGTTAACTTTGTGAGTGAAAAAGAAAGAAATGCCCAGAGCATCTTTTAGTGAAAGGAGTGTCTGATTTTTATTGTTTTCCCCCCCAACAGTTAGTAACAAGTTCAATTTTATCAACAGGTTTTTTATAGGCTCCCTAATCTGAAGCCTGACAAAGTCATCATGTGCTCTGCTTTCAGTTGTTTAGCAATATAAATTCTAGGACTGTAATGTGAATTTCTTAAACTGCCATTGTCCTGACAGCAGGATCACAAACACCCATTTATTGAGGTGGTTATTCTGACAATCTCCTGGGTGGCAGTGTGCTTGTTGTGTGCCCCAGCAGGGCTTATCCAGCTCAGAAGTGTGCAGAGAACAGTTTGAGGGGCACTGTGAGTCCCTGCAGTTGTGAACTACAAGGGCAGGGAGGACAGAGAATCGACTTCAAAGTTGGTGAACAGTTTGCAAATTGAAGATGCATATTCTGAGGCCTTAAATGATTTTTTACTTTTTCATTTGAATTCCAGATTTAAATATGCGCTTTAAATTTAGATGTGCAAAATATTTTCTTTTAAATATACAGTTTATCACTTCATGTTCCTTATGAGCAGTGTTTTAATTTCTGCTGTACTTTTATGAGGCCATCTGAATACTGTTTGCATATTTCTTGTCATGCCATATATAGGAATTACTGAAAATGTGTGATGGGAATATTGCCTTTTTGGAAAGCATCATGCCTTTCAGTCTGTCAGTGGCTGTAAAGGATTTAGCAGTATGTCTGAGCATATCAAGCAAATGTGTAAAGAAATGTAGTCGGGGCTCAATTCTTCTTTCTCCAGCCCTACTCTAAGTCTGGACAATGTTTACAGCATTCTGCAGCTCTTGAGTTTCCTGGGAAGTATGTCCAAGAAATCCTTATTGTCAGTTCAAATAAGAGTTTATTTGAGTTTATATGGTTTTCCTTAGGCTCCTCTCTCTCTGCAGTGAAACACCAGAATGTAAATCTGCTTAAAACTTGGTTATAACTTAGCTATAGGAAAGTTTTGAAGCGCTGTAAGACATATTGTGTAACAGTGTATGTGCTTCTAGTTTTACATGTTAGATTTAAGGTTTTATTTTTGTCAGATGATTGAGATGAAGTTTACTTTCCTTCAGTTTTTTTCCTCTAGAATTGTTTTCTGTGAAGCTGAAACCAATGTTTATCCTTGATGATCACTATTAGAAAAATATTTATTTATTTTTGCTAGCATGATAAAGCTGCTGTAGTGACTAGAAGTCTTTGTTAATGAGAATTAGGGTTATGGTGAGCTACAGAAATGAAAGACTGCAATTTTTTAGCATAAACTGTGATATATTGGGATGGAAGTATTTTTATTACAAAAGAAATTTAGTTAGTGATGTGACTTCATTAAGCCTTCCTCATCTGAGCCGTCTGATGTGACTGGCCCTGGGATTTCTCCACAAACAGCCTGGCATTAAATTACCACCAGTGATAGTAACTTGACTTGGTGTATGTTAGTCACTGTGTTGGCAAGGGATAGAGCATCTGTGAAGAGAAACAAATATTTTGATGTTTGGGGTTTTTTCCCCTCTTCTTTTCTGCTCTGTCCCCCAGATCAGAGGTTTTTGGTAGTAAAAATATTGTACTTGATTATTAAGTTTAACTAAATCTAGGGCAGAAGCTAAGGGATATTCATATTCTGATCTCTGAAGGGATGAACAATGAAAACTTAGCAGTCTGCAACTCTGCAGGGCTTTACAAATCAGCTGGTACCTGCAGTGGACTTCCTGCTCAATCATTTTTCTGTCACACTGATAAAATCCCACATCCCTGACCAAGCCAGTGAGCAGCAAGAAGAGGATGTTAGTTTGAGTGCTTGTTAAAACACTGCTGGTTTTCTCCCCTTCCAAACAGACATTAGTTGTGGCCTTGGGGGACGTGCATTTTCATGCTGTGGAAAAAAGACATCAGCAAGAACACTTCTAATTCCATGCTTGTTAGGAGCTTGTTTTCAGCAGATGGGAGAAAGAATCCTGTGGGTTTTTTTACCTGTGTTTGGTCCAGGATGTGCAATTTAAGGCTATTAAAATCCCCTATGTTTAAAGGCCTTTGAAAAACTCATAATTTGAAGTTCAAACTCACTTTAAGACTATGTTAACTGTAGGTTTTATGGGTAAAATATGGATGTGAAAGTTGGTTGTAACTTCCTTGTGACTGGGAGATGTGGCTTCTGCATGGACAATCACTCTTATAACATTGCTGCTGTTGTTAACTAGTTCCTCCTTGTGAGTTTCAGAAGATGGAGTAGCCTTGTTTCCTAGAGACAATGTGTGATAAAGCACAGCAATGACAAGATTTGTGATTGATATGCTGCCCAGGCCACAGTTTGGGAGAAATCTGAATTTCCAGTAAAAGCCTGTAGTTTAGACTTTGGATGTCCTTGTATAATTGATATGTGCATGGCTTGCAGCTCTTGAAAGGTTTTTCCCCGGGATTTTTCTAATTGAAAAGAACTTTAAATAGAGTTTTGTGTGAGTTCTTTTAGACTTTGTCAAAAGAACTGGGTTTGCTCAGGGGATGGCTTTGCCTTTATAAGTGGTTTCTTGTGGTCTTCCAGTTCCTGCCTTGCTGGCTTGGAGCGGATTGACGAGATGTTCATTGAGGTCAAGTGAGCAGGCTGAGGGAAGCTTTGCAGTGCAACTCTCTCTAAGTGATTTCTACAAAATTGACCCCAGAAGTCTTTGTTTTGTAATTCATGTGTTTGTTTCATGATGCCAGTGGTGTTAACACCATTTCAGTGTTAGTATACAATACTCTGGACGGTGTAAGCATTTTGTGAAAATATTATTCTGAACCAGTTAAAAAAACCTGTTTTCCTTAATTGATTAAAGGTTTCTTTTACTGATGAACCATTAATGAAAATTGACATTAGTGACAGACATTGTGTACACTTAACTCTGTAGCTTAGATTACAAGTGCTTTGAGAGAAGTTTGGTTTACCTTGTGGTGTAATGAAGCCAGTTAGATTTAGCAGGTGTGGGCCTTAAAAAACAGGGGGTAGCAAGGATGCCTCAAAACCCTGTTAATGTTTGGATCCTGTCACAGAAAAGGGGTCAGAAATCATCTCTTTAGAAAACTGGTGTACCAGTTTTGGTTCTCGGTGAAACATAAGTTAACCAAATGGTGTCTTCCACCTGGGTGGTTGTTATGTGAAATGCAGATGGTCAGCAAGGTTCACAGGTACCTGATGTCTTTTTCAGAACTTTGCCAAGAATATTTTTGCAATTCTTCAATCAGTTAAAGCCAGAGAAGAAGGCCGAGCACCTGAGCAGAGACCTGCACCAAACACAGCACCAACGGTAAGAGCAGTGCTTGGCTGAACACGAGGGCTGGGACACCAAAAGTGAGAGTACAGTGTCTTCCCAGTATTACACACGCAGTTTGTTTTGGTTTACTTCCAAAAAATGCATGTTTTTCAAGCATAACTTCACAGCTATTCTTTGACTTAAGTTGCATTTATTGGTATTTAAAGAGTTGAATATATTAGTTGAATTTGCTCAATATGCTCTTGTTACTCAGAGATTAATCTGCTAGTGCCAGCTTCTGCATCTATCAAGCACTAGCCACATGCTGCATCTATTTGCAAAAAATGGATTCGATGAGAGTGCTGCCATTTCAAATGAAATGTTTTGCTGCTTTTCTGACAGATAGGGTAGCAAATGTTTAAGAATCTGGAGCATGACTCATGAGTGGGAACAGCTCGAACCAGCTTTCTTTTGCCTATAATAAATCAGGACAGACTTAGAGCTGTATTGTTTAATTCCATCTAGGTATTAGACAGGATTTGTTTAGAATGGTGGTGTTTACTATTGTGTTCTATTAAACCTAATATGTCTTTGAACATGGTGGTAGTCTGCTCTAAAAGCTGTTTAATCATACTTGGTTTTGTTTTTGCTGCTACTGCATTTAACAAAGAACTAAATTTAAATAGCAAGATGAATTCCAACATGTAAATATTTGCTTTGTGTTGAATTTCTTAAATTGTGCATGGCATTATTCAAATGTCCCACTCAGAACAGTTGTGAATACATAACTAAGCCATCCACACAACTGACTGAATTGGTATTGAGTGTGCCTCTAGATTGGTGCTTTTTAAAAACTTTTTTCCCAGAATGCCTTTTTTTCCCCTCTAAATTTGTTTTTATTTATTTTATTTAGCAAAATTTTATCTCAATCAGGCTGACAAGGGAAATTTAGTGTGGCTGAAGCCTTGATCATGAATTGTCAGTTGATACTTTTTTCCTCGCTAATTCTTTAAGTATAACAAAAAGTCAGTGAATTCATTACATGTAGAGATTTTAGTAATGTAGTTTTTTACTGTTTGTTATTTTAGTTTTGCCTCAGGTTGTTCTCTTTGCATTCAGTACTAAACTCTGTAAGCTTGTAAGTGGATGTTGAATGGAAACATCAGAAGTTTTCAAATGCATTCAAACTCCTACAAAAATGATCTGGTTTTATACTCTTGAGTAGTTCCAAGTAACTCTTCGTGAAATTCAAAAACCATCAAATACCTTTTAGTATGTTTTACAAATGTTATTTAACCTGTTTTAGGATCCCACTTTACGAAATAAGCAACCTATTCCAGCTGCCTACAACAGATATGATCAGGAAAGATTTAAAGGCAAAGAGGGTAAGTTGATTGTTATGCTTTTTTCAAAAGAAAAAAAAAATTGAGAACCAAAACTGACAAGCCATAAAGTTCATATTAGGGCATTTTCTCTGCTATTATTTCACAAACCTATGAAAAGACAAAAAAAGGAGCTGTAACTATGCCTAAAGATAGCTTTCCAAGTCATAAAATCCAAAAGCATTATTTCTTAGAAATTATTTCTACCTCTTGGGAAGCCAACTGAAAGCTTAAAACCAGAACTTCCTGGGGGAGAAAAAAATTTGTATGGGGAAGATCATTTGCAACTAATAAAAAAGCACAAGTGCAAAGATGACTGTCAGGTGCATAACATGAAATAGATTCCCTATCCTCAAACAGTCACAGTTACTCTAAAAGTTGCCTCCAGTAATTCCAAGTAAATATTATCTGGTTGTGTCTATTTAAATTAAAGAACAAACTGGGAACAGCAGTGCAAAACACAGGTGCCCTCCTGGAGAGGAGATGGAAACCATTTACAATATTGAAGAATTCTCACCAGTTTTAAAACGTGGTGAACATTGAACTCGAGTCATGATTTGTCTTTCTAATGCAATTTTTCTCCTGTCCCCATTGCTTTTTTTTTTTATCTTGTTTTTAGCACAAGTTCAGTTACTTCACTCTCATATCTTACTGTGGTTTTATTTTGCAATCTTGTGTTTGTTGTGCTTGGATGGTTTTGTGCTTCTTGCAGAAGGTCATGCAGATTTTGTTACACTTCTGAATTGCCTCTTCTAGTTCTCAGATAAAGTCATTTTCCTCTTTAATGAAACTTCCCATATATGTTTTTAAGGGCTTTCTATTCTGGCTGCAAGGAGTTACATGCTGCTAAATGCCATTTTAAACTGCAGGTGAACAATTCAGCTTGCATTTTTTTAGAATACTTGGCTTCGTCCAAGTTATTACCATTTTTTGTTCAGGGAAACTGTAGCCAATTCATCTCTGAAATGATTTAAATAAAAAGAAAGTTCTGTAAAGATGCATTTACATGTGAATACATCCTTTATGTTTATGGGGGTGTTTGTGTATGAAACTTCCTATGGGAAATTCGGTCGGATATTGTATTATAGCCTCTTGAAATCTATTCCCTGTTGGCCTCAATATGCTTGTATTTCAGTGCAGTGGTTTTATTTACTACTGCTCATTGTCAGTTGCATGGTGGGATGGAGAAAAAAGCCAAAGCAGGATGTTTGGTAGCTTTTTCAGCACTGAAAAATAATCTAAAGTAGCTTTCATGAAGAATTAATTGTTACAAGAAAAGCCAAGGGAATTTGGGAAAGAAAGGAACAAAGAATACAAAGCTAAACCAGCCCTTCCATGAATATTTTAACTGGTCCTTACTCAGTTTCCTTCTGTTAATATCTTAAATCTTCAAAACTCATCTATTTGCCAAGTAGTTTCCCTTTTAAAACCACTTCCTGTTAAGATTTAAAAGTAGTAAATATCTAAACCGGACAGTGTGAAATAATAAAAGGCAGAGCAAGAAATTAATAGGCAAGTGTAAGAGTTCAGATGTACCAAAGCCTGTAATTCATTGTGGGCTCTTTTAATACAAGAAGCTCAGGTACAGGGATGGTCTGAGTCCTCCCAGCTGCCAAATGACACGGTGCTGCTCAGGAACCCCACAGGCAGCATCTGTCCTGAACAGGTGGGTGGATTTTGTGCTTATACCACGTGTGTGTGGTTCAGGAGGGAACAGGAAACAACAGGTTTTGCATGGCAGGAATGAAGAACCCAGAAGAGTTTGTGGAGCAGCTCATCCGTGTGAGCTTAATGTAGAAACTTAGGAGCAGAAAGCAGAGATGAGATCAGATGACTGACAGGGGAAAAAAGATTGTCTGTAATTAGTACTGGTGAAAAATCCATTTCAATGTGGTATGATTCTAAGAATGTGGTGTTGGGGTTTCTCTCGGTGCTGAAATGGGATGGACTGGACTGCAGCTCTTGTTCCAGTTGAAAGGGTCCTTTGTGATGTGGTCATACCCCACCTGCCTAACTCACTGTCACAATCCATCCCAGAGTGTGTTTATCTGCCTTCACTTTCTGGTTATATTTGGTTTAGTCACACAAAGTTAATTTTGTATTTCAGGTTTCTAGGTATATTTAAAGAAATACATAGGTTAAGAATAGCAGTGGTGTAATACCAAGTTAGCTAAGTGTAGGCTAGCATTGGAAATAAAAATGAGGTGTTGGAAAGAAGGTACTTTAAACGTGAGATTGACTTATGAAAGGTATTGGTACATCACGTGTGGAAGTTACATAGAATTAGTAATTAACATCTGGATTTCTTAGGAGAGGACCTAGAGATATTTGAGATCTTCTCCGGCTTCAAATTAACTTCAGAAAATAGCAAAGATCTCATTTACTTCTAGGGTATTCTATTGTAAAACTATTAACTTTTAAATTGTAGTCTAACTGGAACTCCCAGTGCAGGTGGTTTTCCTGTCAGAATTAGGCATTAATGCACTTTAATGCTTAAAACTGAACGATGCACATCACTTGCAGCCCTGTCACAAGTGAACTCATTCCTTTTTTATTTAGTTGCCCTCAAAATGAAGCTGTGGCTTCCAAATATTCAGTGTAGGACTGAGATTACAAGCAGAAATAGTCATCAATAAAAATAAAATAAGGCATTTTTTGTTCGTTAAACTCTGGTTTTTTACAATAAGTCTAGTAAGAACTTGGAATTACACATGTTTATGGAAAGGATGCAGTATTGGGACTTTTGGGAAAGAAGTCTGAAGGAAAAGAAAGATAATGAAGTTCAAAGGGTAATAACTTGCAGTCTTTATGCCATTGTACCCACATTTATTAGTAGTGATGGATAACACCTAAGATAAAGTTGAATCCTACGGATTTCTGCCATTCTGAAGGGTTTCCACACCTTGCCCTCTGTGACTGCCCGTGGTTGGCTACAAATTGTGGAAGGCAGGATGGTGTGATGCTTATAACAATGGGCACAGGGGTGGCTTTGGCCAAAGGTTGAAACAAAGCCAAAAGGCAACGTCTCTGGGCTTTTTTCTTTGTGTCTCACCTGTTTGCTCTTTCCTCAGAGCTATTGAAATCCTCGGAAGGGTTCGCAGTAGTTCTCTTCTAGTTGCAGCAGGATTGTGGCATATTGCCTATATTCAGTTTTGTATGATACTACAGTATTTAAAGTTTAGGCAGCAAAGAGGTGAACTGTTTTTCTTTGGCTATTTGTGTGCTTTAATACAGAATTTTTCCATTAGCTGTCTTGTCCTTAGCATAAGAAATTCAAAGCTTGTAGAGCTAAGAGAGTAAATTTAGGAATTTTAACATGCATTAAATAAACTGTTGAATTGCAGCCAAATTTCTCTGCTGCTTGTGATGGATCATTATTTCTGATGCAGTGTATCAGGATGCCTCTCTGGTTGACTGACTTAAAATTTTCATGCCAGATGGGACAGGCTTTGCTGCTAGAGTGGTTTAATAGTCAGTGTGAGGGGGTGGCAATTGTGCTGTTCTTGAAGAGCAAACAGTGAGTTCCACGTGCAGTCAGTGGAACTGCTCAGCAGCCCAGGGGCAGCCCTTGGTCACCTTCTGTCCAGTGGGGATCTTGGTCCTGCAGCTTTGGTCATGCAGGACAGAGAAACCTTTTCTTTGACATTCTTCAAGTTCTGTGATGCGTTAGAATGTCATTTACAGTAGGAATTGCACATCCTGGATATTTCCACATGGAAAGTGGAAGAAGACGTTGCTTGGCAGTGCACCCATCCTGCCCAACTGCTCAAATGTTTTTGAGGTGAGGAGGTGAACTCCTTGCAATTGCTTTCCTTGGGTGCTGTTTCCTTCCTGTTGCTTTGGTTTCTGTCACGCTGGCAATTAGTGATGGTATCGTCTCGTCAGCAGCACAGAGCTCCATCCTGTGCTAAACTTTCTCTGCTTTTACCTTGGTAGTCTCATTCCTTTCCTTCGTATTACTCCCTTGAGTGTTATTTTACACTTTATTAATGCACATCTTTGCAATTGGGGGTATTTTTTCCAACTGCAGTCTGTCATACCTTCTTGAGCAACATAACTTTAAAATCTTTTTCAAGTTTTAAAAATCCTGTGCTCAAATGCCATTTGATGCTTAGGAGCTTATTTTGTGTCCTCTCCTGTGTGCCTTAATGTTTGATAGTTAAATGCACATTAGGGATATATATGTTTTGGATGCTATACCTTGTTTTTCCCCCATTTTCTTGGGCGGCTTTACCTCAGAAGACCCTTTTCACGTGCTTGTTTGTTTTGTACTTTCAAAGTGTGCAGTAGTGCTGGGATGATAGTCTTGGAGATGTAACATTTTTGTGACCCATTGAGTGCATCTCTCAGTATGGATGGCAAAGTCAAGTTTCCCTGTGCTACTCCAAGGTTAGGTCTTTAAGGCTTATTCCAGGAGCGTTCCTGTTGTTCTCAAAGTTTCATCATAGTAGAAGCCAATTGTTACTGCTCCCCCAAAACAAAACAAAAAACCCCCAAACCCTCCAGCAATATCCAGTCCTATTTATTGTAAATCAGAGAGTCTTGCTGTGTGATTTCAGCCCCTAATGGTGAAAGGAGTATTGTTGACTGCGTTCAAGTGTTTCCTTCAGGAAAGTTTGCTGTTGATTTCCTGCTATGGTCATTTGATGTTTTATTTATAACTTTATTGGATTTTCAGACATAGCTGCCATTTTCCAGAGATTTGTCTGGCTTTGTCAGTCCTAAGAGCTAAGCCCAGGCCACAGAGGAGTGTGAAGTGATTATATTTGAGGTGACTGTGGACCGTAACATTATGTTTCTCTCTCTCCCTCCCATACATTGTTAAGAAAGTTTCTTTATAAAGCATTTCTCATTATAAGTTCTTTTGTTTTAAATTATGTGATATCCTTTTACACAGGGAGAGTAGAACTGGTAGCAGGAGATAGAAGGTTCTGAAGTTTTACTGGTCAGACTTAGTTTGACCTGTTAGACTTTTATTTATTGCATTCACTTTTAAGATTTATAGGATTCTGCTTTTTTTTCCCTAGCAGAGAATATGTGGAAGAGATGCACATTTGGAAAAAGAATATAGTCTATCTTTATTTTCTTTCTTGATGTGACTGAGTAGTTAAAAAACTTTCAGCACTGTGCATTCACTTCTGTGCTGGACACATGGATTCATAGTGTAATTCCTTTTAACGGTGAGAAACTTAAGATGTTGGTGTTAATTACTGGTAAGATTATTACAGAGCTGTTATGTATGAACTGTACAGAGAATTTGTAAAGTAATTAGTGTAGCTTGGAAATTTAGGTGTGAAACTTTAACTTGTTAGGGTACAGTACTGTAAAGGAGTGCTCAGTAAACTCTCATGCGCAGTGAAATTTGGTGTCAGGGATTAAATTACTGGGGCTGTGAAGTGGGGTAGTGAATCATTTCCAGGCAGTCTGCAGAGTGTTGCTATCTGGGGCTTGAAGAGTATACAGCTGAAAAAAGAAGTGGTTATTCAGTCTTATTCATCCACAATTCAAACCAAGTCTTTAACTTGAGCTCTTCAGTGTTTGAGACATGCTGCTTTGTTCTGGTTTTATTTCCCTTGACTTCCTTCCAAAAATTCAGGTTAATTTGAGTCTTTTTCAAGCTTTTATTGTTTTGGTAATGTATCAGAGCTCAAGTTTGTAGCCGGATTGGATGACTTGAGCTGCGGCAGGTGCAGAATCAAAGTGCAGAGTGACCTAGATGGATGTGGAGCAGTGGCTTTAAGCAATGGAAGGCACTCTGAGCATTAATACTTACATGTGAGGAAATGGAACATGCACCCAAATGCTGATGGAGAATACAATCAGTCCAAAAAGCTGATGCATTAGCGTGCATATTTTCATTTCCAGGTCTAATTACTTTAACTAAGAAAAGGCACTCAGATTGATGCATGGTGATGCTAGAAAGGTAACTAGTGATGAACCACACTGGAAATGTTTATGGTTCTTTTACCAGTCTTCAGGTCACGGAACTGTGAAACTGTGACCATAATACAAGCAACGACTGGAGAAGAAACAAAACCTGGTGACAGGTTATGTTTTTGAAGCATTAGAGTTGTTTAGTTATGTTTAGTCTCTCAAGATGTAGTTTTAAGGCATCTGTTGATGTTGGCGTTTTTAACAATGCATATATTTCTAAAACTGATTATATTTGGCAAACAAAAGGTTGCAGTACAGTTTTTCATGACAAAACTATTGTTGGGCTGTGCTTGCATTCTTTAGTCCTTAGTGTTAGACCTGTGACTGAAGCATTTAATATGCACTGTCTTTGCCTAAAGGAAATGTGTGTCCTAACTTTGTAGCAATTATATTGAAAATTCCCAGTGTATATTAAAGACCCTCAAGTAAGTTTTTAAATAGTTTTCTGCATCTTATTCCAAGTTTAAAAATAAGGGTCCAAAGTCTTACCAACATGGTACCTTTATTTATAAGGGGTTTTTTTTCTTAAATACCCTTTTCTTAGTAGATGGTTTGTTATTTTAACTGCTTCTATTACCACCAGTGAAGCTGGGAGTTTGAAGCTGGAGTTATAAACTGATTCTTGGCCAAGCGTTACCATTTCATGTCTGTGCTGGTGCATGACTCAGCAGCACAGGTTGGAGCTGCCTTGGGAGGGAGAGGAGAGGCGTTGCTTTTGTGTTCTCGGAGGGTTTGGCACAGCGTTTGTGCTGATGTGTGCTGAGGGCACGGCCTGGGTGCTCCAGGTCTCTGTTCTGCTCTTCCTTACTGTGGCCCGTGGTTCCTCTGGTGTCCCAGGTCTGCTTTGAGCAGGTCTGCGTCAAGGTCAGCCCCTGGCCTTGGAGAGTGCTCTGGAAGAATTGCCTCTGCTTTCTAGCCTGGTTCTTGAGTATCTTTTACAGCGTTAACCTGGCTGACACCCTCAGCAATTTTTGAGGTGGGAATGAAGCTGGAACTGCGGAGTCCCTGACCTGGAAGCATTTGTTTCCTGCTTTGCACAAGCTGGGCACAGTGAGTGGAGCTGAGGGTGCTGCTGGATGTGGCCAAGTGTACAAACTGTTACAAAAAGGGTACAGACATTGCAAGGGGCAGGGCTCTTGCTTTAGCAGTGTTTATTTCTGTAGGAGAGGTGATTGGCTGACAGGTACAATATCACACGGCACGTGAGGGGATCGGATCAACAAAGCTGTGTTCTGAGAAAAGTGTCCATGCTGTTACTGCTTCAGAGGGGTTTGCTATGGCCCTCTGCAAGCTGGAGGTGCTTAACTCTAATTCACCAGTTGCTTGAGAGGTTGAGGCAGGAAATAAGAGAGCTGGTGGCAGTTTGGGAGGTGGTTTCTTCTACTGACCCCACCCTAGTGCAGACAGCAGGGCATGGGCCCTGCAGTAGCTCTCTGAGTGGCTGCAGTGACTGTTTGCAGCAATGTAAGTGGGTAGCTACACCGACCATTTAACATGTCTTATATTTGCATTAGTACAGAAAGCTACTGTGCCATTATTTGCTAATTATCAGAACTCTTTTATTTGCTACCTGAGTAGCGGCTAAATAGCACTGGGGGCCCTGTGTAGCTGCTGGGAACATTCATCAGGCAGGAAACTGGAGTTTGCTGGAGGCAACAAGTGTCTCTTCATCCAAGTTATTTACTTCTCCTGCTGGAAATACGGGTCAGGACAAGGCTGGGAGCAGGAAGCTGATGAGAGCCAGAGCTGTGGTTTGTGGCTCTCGTGGCTCATTAAATGAACCAGGACAGATTTTATTAGAGACTTGGGAAGACTTTTGCAAAAGATGAAACCAGTGGCAGTTGAGCGGAGATTTGTTCCCTGCCAGGTGCCTCTCTCCCCTTTGATTTACTTTCAAACTGTGCTGCTGGCTCTGTGGGCCTTTATTCCCTTTGCAATGCTGATGGAGACAGGGAACAAACACGGAGAACTAATTACAGAGTCAGGATTTGTGCTGAGAGGAAAGAAGCCACGGCAGGCCAGGCACAACAGAGGATGGTGCTGTGCTGCTCTCGCTATGGGGTATCTGTGTTCTTTGGGAAGAACAGCTGACCAAAGTAGTTGGAAATGCTCTGTGTCACAGGCACGAGGAACCCATAATGGGTCAGTCTGGAAAGGATAAAGGTTCTTCTGGTGGTGATGTCCTGAAATTCACAAACAACTGTCAGCCTAGATTAGCCACCTCTGATTTATGTCACTCCAAGTCAGCAAAAGCATCTCTTCAACTTAGGGAGTTCTACCAAGTATTCTTCAAGGCTCCAGGCACCACCTGAAATATTAATATGCTCCCTGCCCAGCAGCAGTGACCTATATAGGTACAGAGCAAACTGTTCTCCATGGAAGTGTTTGTGCAGTCACATCTGACCATCTTCAGCTCAAGTTCAGCGGTGTGACCTCTGAGCTAAGGCTCAAGGCACAGTTACAGCCTGAGGTTGAGGGCAAAGGTGGGAAGGCAGTATCAATTGATATAGGGAGGCAGGATCAATTGATAAAAGGAGGCAGTATCAATTTATATAGGAAGACTAGGCTGCTGTCTTTTTTTTCTTCCTAGTAGGAAAGACTGGATTCATATGTGTCTGTACCTGCATTTTATTTTCTCAGAATCATGTCCGTAGTTCAGAAATGTTAAATCTGGCAGAAGGGGGAGGGGTGGCCTTGAGAAGTGAAGCTGAAGAAGAGCTGGAACTGAGGTGGCTGTAAAACAAAATGTGGTCAGTGACACTGGGCATCTTGACTTGGTAGTGGGTGACAAGTCTGGTGGCATAGCTGAGGGAGTGAGGGGGAAAAGGTGAAACCTCAAACTGTTCAGAAAGTAGATAGCTGTCTCTGTGGTGAGAGGAGTATGATCAGTTTCCAACTCTGGAGTATCTTTTTATAGACACTGGAGAGTTCTTAAATCTGGGAAACTTTTCTGCCTCGTTTCCTTCGAGTATCTGATGATCTTCCTCATCTAAGGAAGAAAGGATGAGCAGCCACAGATATTTCCCAGAGCATGTGCATTGCTTTCAAGGTAGTCTGGCTTTCAGTTGAAGTTAATTTACTCATGATGAGGGCAAGAAGCTCTAACAGTTTTGAAAATTCAATATTTTTCTTGGACTTTTTTTAGGTTCGGGTAGGAGCCATGCTTTGGTTCTGCCTTATTTCTTCATCCATCATGTTTTTGTGCTGATCCATTGGATGAAGGGGGTGTTATAAATGACAAAAACATACCAGTTCCAAGTAGCTGTTTCTGCACAGTATCAGTTCCCTTTACCCAACTCTAGTTGAAATAGCCCAAAAGTTGCTTAGATGTAGACAAATGCTTGTTTGTCATGGTTTGATTGGTGATGATCTTGCCATTTTAGGTAGGAATCGTTTGGATGGTTGGGCGATGGGATCAGTTGATGGTAGATGCATGAGGCTAGGGAATTTAGAAAAGGAAAAAGGTTTTCTTGTGAGTCCTGGTGGCACTATTCAGGAGCTTGCTTTGATCTTAAAGCACTGAGAATAGGGGGGCAGAGAAGGAGTATTCAAAAGCAAATAGGCTACTGACAGCAGGTTCAGTCATTGGGCAGTTGCAGGCTTCTGGCATTTAGCATAAATTCAATCTAATTAAAACTAATAAAAAAACCCACCCCAAGAACCCCCCTTTTTATAACCTTTCGTCTGGTATTGTGTATTTATGCAGATTCTGTCCTCTGTATCATATTGACAATGACATTGTTGCTCTTCAGCACTCCAGAAGTGAATTTATCAAGTAAAATGACCACACTTTTATAGTTGGCATGTAAATCAGTTTCTTAAGTATATTTTTCTGTTAATACCAGTTGAATATGTTGCATTATAATGTATTCTGGGAATGTGAGGGGCTTCTCAATCTTGCAGTGAGGAGAATTTCTGAGGCCACGTGCAAGTTGAAACATATTCTCACAAAGATTTAAGTTTATAGCCTTTCTCTGAAGTGCTTTCAATTATTCCATGCAGCAGCAAAAGCTTACTCTGGTAACAGAAGGCAGAAATAGCAAACTGACCTCTGTCTAAAGAAAGCAGATTTCCCAGTGACTACCCAGGTTTTGTACTGGGAACAGAACCTAAAGCAATACCACCAGCAAGATGTGTTCTTTGACAAAATAACTTCAGAGAGATCTGCAGTGTTGTCCGTTTAGCCATGACAGTGCTGTGTTCACAAGGATTTACAGATGGCTTTTTTTCTCTGCAGAAACGGAAGGCTTCAAGATTGACACCATGGGCACCTACCATGGGATGACTCTGAAGTCTGTGACGGTGAGTGGAAAGTCTTTGCTTAAATACCTTCTATAGACGTGATCCTGTACCTATATATAAAATATTTGTTTAGAGGTAGATCTGTCGTGTCCTCCTGGCCTGGGCTCTGGAAGGTCACTCAGGCTGAGTAACAGAATTGATGACAGTTCTTCTCTATGAAAAGACAAACCATGTTTTGTTTGATCTGCGTGTTTTAGAGGTCTGTGCCCCAGGGATTTGTTTGTCTGCAGTAAAAAGGTGTGCTGGGAAGGCTTCTTGAGGAGGTGCAGCCTTTTTCTGCTATACTTAACATACCCAGGTTTTTGCTAACCTTGGGTGTGTCTGGGAAGGACATCTTTCATAATCATAAGTGATAAAACTATACTCACAGGTTTTGGAGTATAGCTCTGTTTCCCACTTGGCATTTAGTAGAATAAATTTTTTTGGTGGTGGAAGAGTTAGACCTCAGCATTACTGTTGAAGCTTTCTAGCCTGGTGAGATGGACTTCTATTGTATGGCTGTACAATGCTGTCAGTGGGAATTGCAGCATTCACAGATGAGAGAGAGAGACCCTCAAACAGATTCCCTTTTCTTTCTTTGGCCAATGTTTGTCTGCTTTTGTGGAAGTGGGTTGAATGCTCTCAAATAAATGCTGTTTTGATCTGCTGGTGAGTAGGACAGATGCTACAAAAGTGCTGTAGTGCTCTCATTAAGGTTTCTGCCATCTGCATACCTGTGTAAATCTGATGAATAGACAGCGCTAAACACTCTGAACCCGTGCACTACTTGTAGTTTGCACTTCTCATTGGAACGTAAAATAGGGCCTTGAGTAGAACTTTCTGAAAAACACTCAAAGGTTTTTTTTGTTTGATAAAAGTCCTTTCCCAAATCTTCCGTTCCCAACTCATCTTGACTTAGGGTACTGTAAAGAAAATGGAAGGGAATATTTAAGGAAAGAATCTACTTAGCAGTAAGTAGTGTCATTTTTAGATGAATTCAGAAATCGAAATAACCTATTATGTCTGAAGATTTGTTCTTGAACTTTGCACGATTTTTGGGCTGCTTTGAGAGGAATCAAAGTGTTGTTATACCAAACCCAGGTTTCTATGGGATATTATATCTGCTTCAAGGGGTAGTGATTTGAAATGGCTTAATAAATAGGTTCTGTTTAAATTGCTTTGTGGGGAGGAAAAAGAAAGAAGAAAGAGAAGCAAGATTAGAGTAAAGCAGAAATGTTGAAATGTTTTAAGCTTATCAGTGTAAAATCTAAAAGTCAAGGGATGTGCAGTAACTAAAAATTATATGGTTTTTAAGGTCATAAAAATAATTAAGGTTTTTTTGTTCTAGGAATCCTACCTCATGTATTGAGCATACTGCCTAGGGTGTTGAGATTATTAAACTGTCCTTGTTGGTTTCTTCCATTTAGAAAGAAAGTATAATAGATATTAAATTACAAGTAAACCTTTTTTTAACATAAACCAGAATTTTTTAAAATAACTGTTTAAGAGGTATTGCACGACTGCACATAAAGCATCATCTGGTGTCATGAGAAATATTAAAACTCCATCTGTCACATAGCTTTTGTTTAAGAAAGAGCTGGTAAGGGATTTTTGGAGCCTTATTTCCCAGACTATTAAAAAGGTGCCCTCAATATTTAGCTCATTCATAAATTGCAGTGACATCCTGGCTTTGTGTTTCAGAGGGGGAGAAATAAATCTGTTAATTGTGTTCATCTGTTTTTGTCTAAACTTTGTCATAGTGATGGACCACATAGTTCTAACCCATAATCTCAGGCTGTATTTTTGTAGAGAATAGTTAATCTCCTGCCACTTGGCAAGTTTTATATTTTGGTTTTACTCAAGGGTTTTTTGTGGTTTGTTTATATTTTTTTATGCTAGACAAAATTAGGGAGGAAATGGGAAAGTAATTGCTTCCCCTAGGTGTTCAATGGGAAAGTAGATTATACTCATTGGCTAAGTCACAGGAATATGGAGGGATAGCATTGGAATTCATTCCACCTGCACGATCTCACCTGCTGTCCTCATAGGATGGGTATGATCCCTGTAGGAACTCATCAAACATTTCAAAGCAATGGGAGTGTTAGGTAGCTCTTGGTTGGAGGCTCTCTTCAAACTTCAGACCTGATTTCCAGATGGATGCTGACGTTTGAAAGCTGCTTTCCTTATGTCATTGTTCTCCTTATCATGGTGGTTCCTCCGTTTCTTCTGTGGTGTTTGCTTCCATTAATGCACTTCTGGAGAGCAGTCAGATCCCCTTTAAAACTCATGCTTCTTACCTGCAGTGTGAAGTGATCCACAACTGTTTGGAGTTGCCCACCTGCTTCTCATCTAAAATTTGTAAAAGGTGGTTTTGTTTTGTGTTCTATTCCCTGCACTTGCACTCTGCCTTATTGTAATTCTCTGTAATGATTTTTATGAAATGTGCAAAACTTCTGTTTTGTGTTTGTTCTTGCTGAAATGTGAGCTGTCCTAGATGCTTGTTCTTTTTAACAGCAAAACAAAAACTTCTTCGTCTTGACTGCTTTCTTTTCATCAGTGATGTTGGAAACTTTCTTAGCATTCAGAGTTTGTGCCAGAACAGATGGTGAATGGTGGGCTTTTTTCTGAAGTAATGTCAGCTAAAATAACTTGTGCTGCTGGCAGTTCTTCCCTGTAACAGGGTTTTTGCTTAATTGGCACACTTTCTCTTAGGAAGAACTGACTTATTTATTGAATTTTTATTGTGAAGGCATGATCTCATTATTCTGGATCTGGAATTGTTTATATCAAGGCATTTTCCTCAGGAAGATATTTTAAATTTTTTTTTTCCTTTTTTTAATACCTGTGGCACCTTCTATTTGCCTGGATTGATGATGTTTTGGAAAATTACTAAGTAAGCTAGTGGTGCTAGCTCTTGCTATCTGGTTCCCCAGCAGTTCATGTAGCAAACTGTCCAGCATGACTTTTCAAAGCCTGCAGGTCTCCCTGCAGGCTTCACTTCCAAGCATAATCCCCCGTATAGCAGAACAACTTCTGGTTTTTACCTAGGAAAGTTTGCTGTTTGAGGTGGATCAATCTTTGGAAGAGAGGTATGTTTGTATTTCTGTACCACGCAGGGTGTGAGGTAGTGCTGAGAGAGAATCTTAAACTGGTGTTCTGAACATATTCTTTGTTACTTGTGTAAATTTGACGTCTTTGGGGCTTTAGCCTCCTGCTTTTCTAAAGGGAGGTGCTAACTTGGAGCCTAGGCCAGTGTCAGCTGGTGGAAGCCTGGACAGTGGGTCTCACCTTTTACATAGAATGGAATTGAAATTTGGACTATTGATTTCTGTAACTAGGATAGGTGAAGCATTTAGCTGTTAGTGTAGCTTGAGATGTA
The DNA here is from genome assembly GCA_013398855.1 of Mohoua ochrocephala. Classification (NCBI taxonomy): domain Eukaryota; kingdom Metazoa; phylum Chordata; class Aves; order Passeriformes; family Acanthizidae; genus Mohoua; species Mohoua ochrocephala. The sequence goes on from VZTA01010812.1 coordinate 207,239, forward strand.
AAGATCAGAACAGAGCAGTTATCTGCACCTAGGGCAGGACAGGGAGAAGTTGCTTGTTCTGTGAGCCCCTGATAAAGCTGGCTGTGGGTACTAAACTCTTCCAAGCTGAGGGCGTGCTTTGTATTGACTGTGTGCACTTGCAAATAATATTTGTTTGTCTATTACAATAATAGTCGTGGTGATGCTGGATTTACTCATCTTTGTGCTTTTTGCCTTGAGTTCTCGTGGCTTTAATATGAATGAAAGAAAGAAACAGCATGAAAGCCTGTGGAGTTCTGTAGGGTGATTTCCTCTGAGCTCTGAGTGCCCTGGCTGGTCAGGGTGATTCAGGTGCTGGACACTTGAGTTCAAGTGAACAAGAACTGCGTAGCACTGCAGAAGCCCTTGCAGAAATGATTTTGTTGTCATTCCTAATTGCTGGAAAACTCTCCTGTTTTGAACTTGGGGTTTGTTTCTTTTAGCATTCAGGGCTACTGAAGCTTGGAAGCTTCCTTTGTCTTTGGTTTTTGCTGCTCGTAATGGAATCTGTCATTGATCATCTGCACTCATAAGCAGCCAGAGCTACTGTTGGCATTTCTTTCTCTTCCTGTTCAGTAAACAGGCAGTTGCAAGAGCTCTCGTGGGACTGAGCTGATGGCTTTCCCAGAGAGTTTGGAGTTCTACACCTGGATGGATCAGTGTAGTTGGTGAGGGCTTCAGCTGAGGCACTTCGTTTATAACAAACTCCAATGCAAATTTCTGTGCTGCACTCAAACTTTGTAAGTAAGAAATTCTGTGTAAGTTTTCAGTGCTTCTGAGGTCAGTGATATTTTTCCTCCAGACTGACAAAAGCAACATCCCTCTTTCCATTGTACACTGCCAGGCTTTACAGCAATCTCTGGGTAGAAGTACCCTGAGTAAACATATGAGAATATCAATAATTAAAGTAAATGCATTACATTTCACTTACAACAAATACATTTCATAGTCCCAACAGAAACCAGCTAATTAAAAAGGAGTCCCTATGTAAGCCACAGTCCAAGCAGGTGTAATTTCAGAAGAATTGGAGACTGGTTTAGCACCCCTAAGGTCAGCAGCATTTTTCATCAGTTTGTGGTCAGTATCAGATTTGGGGCATTAATTAATCAAAGGATGTTACTGTTATTGCCCTCAAAATCTTTTGAGTTGGGTATAATCTCTGTAATTTATTTTTTTTTTGTAAACTGAGAGGTTGTTTAACCACCTGTGGTGCATTTGCAAATACATAATAATAAATGAATAATAAATGAAGGGAATGGCTAAGTTATGGCACTTTACAGACTGAGCCATTGGAGAGGAAGCAGTTGGGGCAGAAACAATCAACATGGTGTGTGCATGTATTTTATATAAAAGACTTAAGGAAATTGACATGCTTCTGTGTGAGTTGGTAAATCCACAGGATCTTATAATTGATCGTGAGGAATTAAGATTGTGATTCATTGCCAAAACTCAAAATGACTGTGAGAAGCATATGGCGGAGTTGGACGTTGTCTCTCAATGCTCAGATAAATAGCACTTAACTCTTAAAAAGAAATAAAAACTTAATACATCTTCAATATTAGAGATGGAGGAGAGATACCTACTTATCCACATCACCAGTTTTCTGTGTCATGTCCTAATCTCATTAAAATGTTGGAGGACAGTGGGATTGAGGGAGGAGCCAGCAAAACAACGGACTCTTTGAAATGTTTGAAACGAGCTCTGAAGTGCAGCATAATTTTCATGCAGCCTGTGCATAAGGTGGTCATTATTCCCAATGTGAGTGCAACACCAGCCTGCCCACACCCCCACACCCCTCTGCAGGCTGAGCAGCATTCTGTGTGCATCCCATTCAGTTTTTAACCAGCAAGAGGAGGTGAGGAAAACTGTAGTAATATAGAATCATGAAGTTACATCGTTTTGTATGGAGGGCAGATATTTTTAGAAAAGTTTTCCACAGATGATTCTCGAGGTAGATACTTGTTTTTATTGGGTCTGTAAATTATTTTTTGCCTTAAGTATACTCATCTGTAATTAATTTAGACATACCCATGAGGTCCTTGGTCCATGAGGGTTAAGGGCCAGGACACTACCATGAACTCAAAAAATCTTTGAGCTGGAGAAATGGATGTTTCTGCAGGACAGTCTGCCAACAACCTTACACTGCTCTGGGGTAGCAGACAAGAAGGCTTTGTGTGTCCGTATTACTCTAATGAGAGTGGATGAAATGCAAGTTTCCTAAGAACTATTACTGTATTTTAAATTTAAGGCCCACACAACAGTTTCAGTGGTTGGCATTTCATTGCCTCAGTCGTGTTTCAAATATTAAATTGCTTTCCCTTAAAGAGTTCTAGTGTAAATAGTGAAGCTGATAGAGACCAAGAAAAGTCAAATACAAATGCTGCTTTCAAGAAAATGTGTTAGGTTGAACAATGGTGCACTCGTTTTCTTTGGGATTGTAAATCGTGTACATCTGTGCCAAGATATCTGGCTGTTGTACTGCATTACACAATAGAACTGCCTGTTTTGTTCCCCATAATAGGTTTTCTTTTATGTCGAGCCTAAGAACTGCAAATTCAAGTAAAGACGGGGATGTTGTATAACCAGTCATGCCTCAGGAAGTTAGGCACTGCTGTGTGGCACCAGCGAGCTGCTGAACAAGAGGCAGCCAGACCTGGAGCCGTGCGGCTTTGCCCCTGAGTAAAGGTGCCTGGGGTCACTGCTGTGTGTAAAGCCCGACTCTGTCAGTGCTAAGGGTGCTCGTGGCACAGCTGGCAGGTCCTTGAGAGGTTTGAATGGAGAGTGCCAAATGTGAGAACCCAAAGCATTTCTGGGTGTACAGTCAATTAGAGCTTTAGACATCCAGGAAGCTTTACTTACAAAGGCCCGAGAGCCTCAGACATGCTTGGTATGAGTTCTGAGATGACCTCCTAGACCTGTCTTGATCCAAAGCTGAATGACAGGAGTGTATTTGCCAGCCCTAGGGGTGTCCCCTGAGAAACTCATCTGCCATGCACACTGTGCACTAGGACTGGGATCCTTTATGAATGTTTCAGGAGGCACTGTCATTTGGAAACATGACCCTAAATAAAACTGCCTGGGAAGCTTCATTTGGGTTCTTTGGATTGGATGTCCACCTTTACTTGAATCCTGTATAGGATTCTGTTTAGAGTCATTTGTGTTTCTCAGGTCTTTGGGTTTATGTGTAATCAAAGTTTTATAGGGTGTTGCTCAGTGATACCAGCTGAACCTGAGCTACAGATTTTTATACTTTGTCCTAATCATTCTGAACAATCAGACATCGTGCACTGCACAAGCTTATGTTAAACAGCTGGGTCAACACCTTTCCCTCCAAACATCTAATGAATGTCTAACAGCTGCATCTTCACCTGACAGTTCTGGGGAAAGAACAACTCTGCTGTTATGTAGGGTTGTAATTGATTCACAACTACTGAAGGTGGTGTAAAGGTCTTGCAGACTCAGTAGAAATGAGCATGTGTCAGATGGGGGATCAGAAAAGAATTCACTTTAACATACCTTCTTCTCCCTGCAGGTTATGGGTAGCAATTCTCTTGTCTTGGAATTAGAGTTTTAACAAAGTTTTGAAGGTTTCTAGCAACTTGCAATTCATGATACAGTAACTAAATCAAAATTACAATTAAAGTATTTAATGATCATCTGAGTAATTAATGTAACTAATGTGAGAACTGAGTCAAGATTTCCTTCTCTGGTCAGTTTTTGAGATTATACCATTGTCATTAGGCCCTGTGACACTTTACTACTTAGGTGTTTGCTCGTGATAGAGTAAGATAGAATTCATTATTTGTGGGAACAAGTTTCCTGCTCGGAGTGCTTGCTTATATCCAACTTAGTATCATAGCATTCCTTCTTCTGAGCTTGGGAAGTAGGATAGCTTGTTACCCTAGCAATATCCATAGGAACTGCCTCAGAGCCCAGGCTCTTGTACATCTCACTCGTGCCATTTACTACTACTTAGTTAAGCCAGAGCAAACTCTCCTTTATGATTTGTTTATAATTATTTGTATAAGTTCTGTGCTTAGTCTTTACTGTTGCCCTCTTTGAACATACTTAAGGACTGTTGTTTCAATTTGTGGGCTTTGTTCTGGTGTTGTTCTTTTAAAGGTCCACTTCCTTTCCTTTTTCTTGCAGTTGTGGGTTTATTTTGTTGGGTTTTTTCCCTTCTGTTGAATTCTTTCAGTATGTGGCTGGGAGTGTGTGATAGCAGAGGGTATCTCAGTGTGGCAGATTTTGTTCACAGGTGCAGAGTTATTACAGCAGTGTGGCATGGGCAGGTGTTCTTTAGTTTTTCAATCAGAATATGTAAGGCAAAGAAAGTCTTTTCAGAGCACATTAAACCTGCAGAGCTCAGAACGGAGACAGAGCTTTAGAGGCAAATGTTGATGAAATGCTGAGGCAAGAGCCCTGGTTCTTAGTCTTTTGGGGGATGGATTATAAGTGATGCCATTGGGCACTACTTCCAGGTGGTGCAATGTAACAAATGAGAAGATCAAATTAGAATAGCAAAATAGGACATATTTTTAAGCTTTTTTGGCAGTTCCTTCTTGCACCATTTAAGAAGGCAATTGATTAATAGTGACTATATTTAGGTCTTGAAATTGGTGAGATTTTAGTGTTCCATCTAAATCCAGGTGTTAATCTGCCTTTGTCTTTTATGCAGCCACGCCGTTGCTGTTGAATCAGCATCCTCACTTTTAGGATGTCTATAGGCCAAGTCCTGGTTTACTCAGGTTTGCTCCTGCTGGTTCTGGATAACAGTGTGTTCAGCACAGGCTTTCTCGTTAGGTAAAAGGCTGTAAAGGCCATACAATGAACTCTGCATTAGTTCTGGCTCACTCACCTGGCATTTGGGCAGTGCTGCTCATCCTTCCCACAGCATACCTGTCTGTGGCTGTGAGCTGCTGAGCTGCCATCTGGAGCTGGATTTGTGTTTGCACTGAGCAATCTGCTATTGCTGCCACCACTTGCATCACTGCTGCTGCAAGGGTGGGTCGTGGCTCTGCCTTCATCTCAAACTCACTCAGCTGAGCTGAGGGAGTTAAGGGGAGGGGTGTGTGTGTATGCAGGTGCACGTAGGCAGGCACTGAGTGATGCATTGGCTGGTCTAAATCTCATTCACCACTTTCTCTGTTGCCCCTCTTTGTTCCCAAAAGGCTCATGGGATTTTTCTGGAGATTTTTGATTTGGGATTTTTCTAGGTAACATGAGCCTCATGAATATGGGACTTGAGACTCAGCACTGAAGAAGGTGATCTGGGAAAATAAATCTGGTTCCTTACCTTTGTGAATCAATAAATGTGTAGCCTGAATGTAAATTTCTTTGAGGGACAAACATTTTGATTTTCTTTTAAAATGTAAAAAGCTAATCTTGGACCTATGCATCTGTAGTAGTTAACTATTTTAAGTGATGAAAGTTTGTCCAATGTACTTAAAATGTCAACTTTATCTAAGGCAGTTGGTAAATTGAAAGCAATTTATAAATAATTTTGAGAACAACTGTGGTTTTTACAAATACATCATTTAATTAGCTGGCCTATAAAACTGTTGGTTAAACTTTATATGAAATGAATATTAACAAAGCATGTTTTTATTTCACCTTACATTACCATTGCATTTGGCACATTAAGGTTTAGGAAGTCCAACTATTCAGTTGGTTTGCTGCTTTAAGAAACTTTGGATGTATTTTTGGAATTTAAATCTCTTCCTTTCTGGCTCTCCATAAAGATACATGAGTAGGTTTTGTGCATGAGCAACAGATATGCTTTTAAAATTCAGTTCAAGTGCGAAGGAAAACTTGGTGTGACTAAGCAAAGTGATGTAGTGATGTGATAAGTTTGCTTGTAGTTAACTGTCAGTCTAGTGGCTGTAAATTCATAGTACTTTTAATTTAGAATATTGTTTAAAAATCTAGGTTTCTTCATGTAAATCATGGGTTTTGTCTCTATGACTGCCTGAGCCTCTCTTCCTCTAAGCGAGGTGGGTGTCTCCTCGTGCCCTCCCTTGGCCTGGAAAGAAGTGCGGCTGCTGAGTTACAGATGTGTGACTTTGGGTGGCTTGGTGCTGCCATTTCTCTGATCTGCAATCAGAGCAAGCACTGCCTGCCTTTCACTCCCTGGGAGCAGTAATTTGAGGGTTTAATTTCCCTGGCCAGCAATTTTCATAAAAGTTGACAAAGGCAATAACTTTTCTCCAGGTTTTATTGAAATTGGGAAGTAGTTTTGAACCATACTGTGGGAGGAGGGAGGGAAGGAATGTTACTAAAGTAGACTGAGAAGAGCTCTGTTTCCTGAGGTGGGGAAAAAACCAACTCTCCTTTTGCTTTGGCTTAGGAGGCTTGAGGGTGCATTATGCAGCACTCTCCATCAGCCCTATTTCCTGGTTACTTTTAGAGCAGTTGGTGTGAAACAGGCAAACAGATTTACGTATAACGGAAATAAAAATGGAATACAGTCATCATTAAAGCAAATAACCTGCCCGATTAGTTGTGTTTTATCATGATTGCTAACTAAAACAAAAGACTTGTGGACAGAGAGGGCTTTATAATGCCTTAAGCCAAATATTTTGTAGCTAATAATACATAGAATATATTATAGTATACAGAACATATGCAGCTACCTCATATTGGTCTATAAAAGCCATTCCGTTTTAGGGTGATGTTGTGTGCTGTAGCAAACAATGGTTTTTATAGTAGCTTTCACATGCATAATTATGTCTGGAAAATAATGTCAAGAAAAAGCTTCCAAAAATATCTGGACATGAACAGCAGGTGAAATGCAGATTAAAGTAGTAAAATACATATTAAAATCCTAAATGGATCGTAATGCTGTCTTGGAAATTAAAATCTAAAGGGACTCTGAACTGCCTGAATGTTACATCTGATTTTAAAGGGTAGGTTTATAGCTGGCTCAGATTTCAAAGGTGAAGTTTTAATAAGTAAATCAACTTCCTTGTTGGTGGCCGAAATCTTTTGAAAACTGTTTACTTGTTTGTTACAGTTCCCATTCAGAACAATGAAAGTGCCTAATCAGGCAGTTTGCTCACCTAAGGTGAGCTAAATATTTAATAAGGGTAGCTTGCATATGTGTGTTATTGTGCTGCACAACAAAACCACAGATTCAATATGTCTCTTATATTCCTTCCCCTGGCAGGGCTCAGCAAGACTCTTAATGTCCTTTTATTTTCTTCTCTGGAAAGCTGCCTGCACTTGGCTTGTACTACCAAACGCTGTGAATTGTAATCCTTTCAACTACGAATGGGGGTATTAGATAATTTTAAAGAATGAGTACCATAACAGTAATCCATATGCAGGGAACATTTTATAGATGGAAATCTACAGTACACAGAAAATATTTTCAACTATTATTTTATTGCTCCTTTATATGGAGCTGAGAGGAATAGAATATAAAAGGTAATAAGTACTCAACATCCTCCAGGTTAAGATCCAGAATGGATTAAAGTGAAACACCAGGATAGTGTTACTCATATACTAATATTTGTGAAAGTTCTCAGTTATGAATAAGAATCACACCTTTAAGGAAATAGTGTAACTTTTTCTGATGCCTCTCCTAAGTGGAGTGGAAGTGATTGATAAACCTGACATTTAGTCTTTGGCATGCTTCAGGGAGTTTCTGCCTCATGTTCACTAAAGTGGTGTTTCTTTAGTGAAGTCATATTTAAACTATGGTACAATGCAGAGAAATGTATTGATACTTCATAAATGTGCCATAACTAACGTGTGTTCACAGCTTATGATTTTTTTTCCCCTCCTCCTTCCTCTTTTTCTTTTTTCTCCTTTAAACAAAAGACTGACTTTGGCTCAAATAGGCTTGGCCAGTTTCCTCTCCTACCACATTCCCCAGAAGGAAGCTAAATTAATTCTGTCCATAAGAAGATTAAAAGCTGATGGGGTGGGCAGATGTTTTATTTTCTCAGGGGTGAAGGAAGTAGCATGAGCTTCTCTGGCAAGTCTGAAGATAATGGTGGTGGGAGGGAATGTTTTGCTTCTAGTTAAATTGCAGAAAGGCATTTATACCTTTCTGTAATACATTTCATTGCTCTTTGACATTATCTTGATGGAAGAATAAAGATGTATTCTGGGTTTATGTATTAGTAGTTCATTTACTCCAACACTGATTTGTAGCAAATCTGTTATGCTTCAGGGTAAATTTAGGTGTTACTGTGAATTTTATTTGCTTTTTACTCCTTTGTTTTTCACTGTAACATGTTTAAAACTCAGAATTTTCCTATATTATTTACATCTTGGTTCATTTTAGTTAGTTTAGTTAGCTTTCAGTTCTTTTGCTTAATATTCTAATATTTTTCTTTTCTGTTGATAAAGCCCTGGCTGCAGTCTGGCTTACTCCTTGTGACCAAGCTGCTGTAGGAGAAACTCATGGTGGGCCCTGTGTGCTTTCTAGCAGAATTCACAGAATTCTCTTCCTGGAATGCACTGATTCTTAACCCCCGAAGCCTCATCTCTCTGTGGTAGCCTCCAGCCTGGTGCTGACCTGGGAGCTATTTAATGATTTAAATTCACAAGTTACCTGCCTTTCTCAGCATTGGATCCTCCTGGATTCCAGGCTTGTTAAGGGATTTTGTGACAAATAAATAGGTTTCTGGAGGTGCCTTTGTGCTCACCCAAAAGACAACCAAAGAACAATAGCTGTGTAAAGCTTTGGGGTGAAAAAAGCCCTCCCTGTGTCTGAAACACGGCCGTGGTTCTTCCTGGTAGCCTTGGAGTCTCTGTCACTCAGTGCCCTTCAGGGACTTGAAGATCTTGTGGAACTTCCTCCCAGATTTCTCTTGTAGCTGCTGAGGTCCCCAAACCAGGATTTGTTTTAATGGGTTAAAATCTTAATTTATATTCCATTTGTAATTAAACACATCAGGTCTTTCCAGGGTGCAGCTGTTGCCACCTGAGCATGGCTGGCAGTCATTAGGAAGTTGAGTCTTCAATAATTGTCTGTGTTTTCTGTGTTAAAGCAAGTGCTTCGTAGTGCTGCCATTCACTAGTAACCTTTTCTCCTTAATACAATGGATGATGCAATCTAAAATGGCAATATACAAGATTCCTTAAGGCTATATCTAGATCAAGGCACTCAAGCAAATTAAAGCAAATTACCAAAGTGTACAACATCAACATTCATAAGTTACAATGCATTAAATTGCCATTGGCTGGTGATGTCTTTAGGAATAAAATTAATTTAGTGAGCTGTATGTAGTTTAATTTCCTTGGTTTACAGTGAGTGAAGGCCAATTTACTCCCGCATTGGGAAACTCACATGGGAATTCAGTGCATTTAAATTAATATGTTTTGACTTCCCACCTTTCCTTGAATCTTGATAAACCTTCAGATCATTGTTCGCCCATTAAGTTTGGGAGCAGCTTCCCCAGACTGTCACATGTGATTCCTGCTCCTCTTGTTGCTCAGGTCCCATTTCTCAGTGCTGTGTGGAGCTCCCATGGGATTACAGATCTGATCTGCACCAGAGCCACAAATAAAATTCAACTGCTGCTCTTCACTCCAGGCAGTAATGGCTGCATTATACAGAGCCACGATAGTATTTATTAATTAACCCGCAAAGCCTGTGTGTTTTCCACAATGCAGTTCAGGATCCTCTGGATCTCGTGGACATCCAGCAGTAAATTCAGTTCCTTTTAAATTTTTCATAATGCACTTGTTCTGTGTATATATTAAAAAAAAAAAAAAAGTTAGAAATTGTAAAGGTATTTTTAACTTTTGGGTTTATTTTGGTTGGCAAGCACAAGGGTAATTTGTTTTGCTTTCAGTTTTATGTTTGGGGTGTTTAAGTTGAGAAAGGAATAGGAAATTAAATTGCTGTGGATGTTTAATAGACTGTTTATTTTAGGGCATAGTCAGTGCTTTCACACTTTACTTCAATTGTCATTACACAAGAAAAAACACTCATTTCCAGTACTTAAAGTGATGAATTGAAGCCTACCACTTAAAATTTGTTCACTTATTTACTTCCATAAGCTCCTTAGGGCAGAATATTTTCTCTTTTAAGTGCTTGTCCTGCCTGTGTATTTCCCCTGAAGTATGACTTTTGTGGGGTTTGCATCTTTTATCTCCCTGTTTAATAGAAAGAGATGTACTGTGTAACACTTACTGAAATGTCACGACTTACAAAGTTTGTAATTATTGTCCATTATTCTTAAGGATTTCTACTGGGTTTTAAAAATATTTTCCATTTAATGCAGTTAGCAGCAGCAACAGAGTGAATGTGCTGATAATTTCTGCTCCCATTCTGCATGTGTGGAGGATGGTACAGTCCTAGATTACAACATCCCTATAGCTGAATCTGTGTAGGTGAATTTCTGTCTTCTGCCCTTGTATTTTTCAGTAAATGGGGAAACCTGGGGAATATTTCTGTGACTTGTTGGCTAAATTCTACCAACTGTTTAGGGAGAGAGTATTGGTAATAACAGCTCCTAATCAGCATTTATTTATACTTAGTGGTTTTTTTGAAACAAGTAATTTTGATTTGCTCTAATATCATCTGATGCCACTGTTAAGCAAAGAGTTGGTCTGCAATATATGACCAATTCTCTAAAGGACTAAAACCTGTTAGCAAGCTTTGAAAATGTTGCATAGAAAATTCAGAAACTGTAGTTTGGTATTTACTAGAAGCAGGCAGGTTTGTGCCATCTCTGGGAGTCTTAAAAAGATGGGGTTTAGGGAGTTAGTGTTCACTTGTTTAAAAGGACTAGCTAGAAATTTCTCTGAGACTGAATGTTTAATGTGTTTTGGAGGTGTTTGGGTGAGGAGGGAGATTGTTATGGGGTTTGTTAGAAAATACTTGGTTTTCATATTGCATCTTGCAGAGACTCGCTTTTGGGGGGTTACAGCATTTCTCTGATAACTTGAGAAAACCTTTAGCTGTGAAGAGGTAATTGTAAAAGGGAAACAGGACAACAAGAAAGGGAAGCTTTATTGACAGTTGGAAAAATAATTCCTTTTTTCTTTGACTTCCCAAAATCCAGGGACAAACACATTCTTGTCTGTATTGGCCACTGAAACAAATGAAATGCCAAATGTTTTAGTTGGCTCTGGTGGGAGGCAGCTTTTTTTTTCTATGGCAACACATCTCATTGTCATCATTTTTCACTTCAAGTAACTGACAAAGCCAGTGTGAAATATGTTCAGCAAATATGTAAAGCTATTTTTGCCCAAGTCTTAAAGTGTCACCAAAAAAAATGGAAATTGTCCAGCACCTTGGGTTACACAACTGAATGTGATGAAGAGTGTGAAGGCCCAGGTGAACTTAATGAGGTTCAACAAGGCCCAGTGCAGAAGGTGCTGCACCTGGGCTGGGGCAATCCCAGACTGGGACGAACACAGACTGGGAGAAGGACTGCATGGAAGGACGTGGGGGGTTCTGGAGGATGAAAAGCTGAACATGAGCCAACAGTGGGCACTCACAGCCCAGAAAGCCAACTCAGTCCTGGGCTGCGTCAAAAGAGGGGTGGCCAGAGGTCAAGGGAGGGGATTGTTCCCTTGTGAGACCCAGCTGCAGTGCTGCATCCAGCTCTGGGATCCTCAGCACAACACAGACAGGGGCCTGTTAGAGCAGGTCCAGAGGAGGCCACGGAGGTGCTCGGAGGGCTGGAGCTCCTCTGCTCCAAGGACAGGCTGAGACAGCTGGGGCCGCTCATCCTACAGAAGAGAAGGCTCTGGGGAGGCCCCATTGCAGCCTTGCAGTGCTCAGAGAGGGCTTACAGAAAGGAGGGAGAATGGCTTTTGACAAGGGCACACAGTGATAGGACAAGGGAGAACAGTTTAAACTAAGAGGGGAGATTTAGATTGAAATTAAATGTCAGGAAGAAATTCTTTCCTGTGAGGGTGTTGGGACACTGGAACAGGTTGCCCAGAGAACCTGTGGAAGAAGTGTTCATCCTTTCAGAGTGTGAACATTGTCCAACAGCAATTTATCTTAAATTTAAACTGGATCATAGTTGTATGTGCTGAAATGGCTGCCCTTGGAACTGGTGCAGAAGAACTTTGCTGTGTCCTAGCCAGGATATGTCAGCATGGACTGCTTGCTGCAATTCCACTGTTGTGAGAAAAAAGAAACAACACTTAACACTCGTCTGTTTTGTCAGGAACATCCTAGGATTTATCTGTTCTATGAGTAAATCAGGGTCTGATGAATTCAAGTACCATGTTCGTGCTTCAGGTGCTAATACTCATAAGTCCAAGAGAATATTGTGATAAGAAATGGAGGAAAAAACCACTCTTTATTCCATGTAAAATATTTTACAATGAAAAAAAATTAATACAAGATTCATAGGTGTTTTTTTCTTACAGAATTAGACAAGGTTAAACATTAATACTTGACTGGTCATAAGGAGCCTTACAGGCAAAACCAAAGCAGTGTTTCTTAAAGCTCTTGATTTATGGAATGTGTGCAGAAGATGCTACTTAACAAAAGTGTGTTCATGGGTGTAAAGTTTTTTAATGAATAGGAGGACGGGTAGGGAAGAAATGTAATTGTGTACTTTATTCTAGTTTTTCCATTCCGCTCTGCTAGCGTGAAATTTGGACAATAAATCATTCAAACTGCTTAACTTCTACTAGTAGAAAATATGGAAATGGTGGAAAGGGAAAAAAAAAATTAAAATGGTTGAGGGATCCAGGCAGTGCACTTGTTAATGACTAGGACAGCATTATATTTCATTCAGGCTTAGAGCCTCCAAATTATTGTCAAAAGGCTGTCATTCCTTTATTAACATTAATGAAAGCTGGATATCTGAAGTTGTCTGCAGCATCCATTTCTCAACTGAATTTTGGTTAGAAAGAAAATCGTACCTTTGATGGATGTAGCAAACAAATTTACCTGCTTTTTAAAAAGGGGATAATTCACAGCTGGATAGTAGGAAATAGTGACTACAGCTTTTAACTCTGAACAAATTTCAATTTATATAAAGCAAAAAATTGGGATTATCTGTAATTGTTGCCCTAATTATTTTTTTTTTTTTTACCATTTTGGGAATTCAGGGGAAAGATTACGTTTTTTAATTAATGTGGATAACTTCCAAAATTGTTAAACCATGTCAAATTTGATCAAATAATAGAAGTAAACCGCTGCATCAGGTTTTAAAAATCATTTCATATTTGGAAGACAGAATTTTGCCATGACATAAAGAGAGGTATTATTGAAAATACTTTCCTGTTGAAGATACATCTATATAAGAACAATGTGATTTCTGGGGGTTTGTTGGATTTTGGTTGGTTTTTCATTTTTCCCTTTGGTGTGCCTCACTGCGGGTACAGCATAAGCTTTGTAATTTGCTTTTTGAACAACAGAAGTGTTAGTTGTTCCCTCAGGTATGGATGAGATATTTACCTTTATTTTAGAGTCTCAAGTAACATTGAGAGTACCTCTGAATTGTTGTCTCATTTCTTTACGTTTTTGGGACATAAAAATGTTACCCTCTTCTGCACTAAAAACCAGTCAATAAAATACAATATTTTAAATTATTTAAGGATGGTACAATGGGAAATTGGTTCTCTTCGTTCAGAAGGCTGGATAATTGAGCTGAATTTTTATGGCTGCAAAAATCGATGTCTAGGTGGACTTTGGAAGAATGCCTATAAAAAACTGGCATTTGCATTAAGTAGCAGCACTGAATTTTTGACTGAGTCACAGATGGTGCTTTCCAGTGTTTCATTTTTTGTTTTATCATCTTGTATCAACCTATGTTAAGGCAAAACAGGTTTAAAATGTGACGTAAATTGATGCTTCTTTTGAAAGTGATGACAGTGACACACAAATCCTGAATGAAACCTGCAGGATTGTAGGTTATTCTTACTCTCAAAATAGTTCTTAGGCCTCAGCTTGTTTAAATATATGTTCAATATTTAGGAAAGGCAGTGAGTAAAGTTTTAGTTTCCTTTGGTGTCTTGTCTGGTATTTTATTAACAAAGGATTTCTTGTGGCAGTTGGTTTTTCTAGATTTTAACTTTGAGCCTTACTGAGACGTGGGAACACTTGGCCTTTCCACAAGAAAAGATGTGGTGGGGTTGTGGTTTTTCAAGAGTGTGGAGGGATTTGGTGGTTTTAGGATGGCATGGATGTTTTTAATTTTTAATTTAATATAAAAGTTTAAAAAGTGTTAACAGCGAAAGAACTGGGAATACTTTACCTTCTGAAGACTTTTTTGTGTTGAAAAGATTCCTCTCTTAGATCCTTGCTAGCATGACTGTTTCTTCTGAAATCTGAATTTTTGTCATCTTGGGAAATTTTTAAAGATTTCACACTGTTTTCAGTATCTTAATCTTTTTTAGCTGAATATATTGCAAGACATTATCAAAGCTGGTATCCTTAAAATGCTAGGATGACAAACGTGTTTCACACACTTCACTTTTTAATGAGGTAAAGAAAAAGAGACTTCTCCATTATGCCCACACTGAGCATCTGGGAGATCAGAGCGAGTGGTTCACAGAATATTCATATTAAACAGTCGAAATGCCACTTAATATTAGCTAAAGCTAAAGGGGCTAATAGGAGGTGGAGGCGTTGCTGTGATGCCCCTGTCCTCAGAGCACACCGTGTGTTCCTCAGTGCGCTCTGGCCTCCGCTGAGGTAGAGCAGCTTTGCAGTGTTTCGTGATTTAAAAAAGTGTATATTGGTTACAAACTGATAAAGACTGTATAAAAACGCTGGGTTCTTCCTCCTTTTCTCTTCTTGAGCAAATGACATCTTGAAGGTCAACAGCAATTCAATCCACCCTTCAGAAGGTGGGTTTTTATCCTCCGGCCTTCCCAGGCGAATGAAAACCCTTTGAGAAAAATCCCGTCAAAGATTTTAGCAGTCTTGACTTCTCCACCCTGCACACCGACTGTGCACAACTTAAGCATTCAAATGGAAACCTTTGAGAGTACATAAAGCTTTAAGCCATGAGTACTCCCTGAGCTGGAGGGACTTTTTTTCCCCTTTTTTTTTTTCTTTTTTGAGTGGTAATTCAAGGTTACTGTCTCGGTCAGAGTGTTTTGACCAAAAGCACAGTCTGGAGAAAAGCGAAGGGAACGGCTCGTACCCTGTGGTTATAGAGTAGTTAGCTCATGAACCAAAATGCATCATTACTATCATTCAGTTAGTGTTATCAGGAAAACTGTCAGATTTAAATGCTTAAGAGAGCTCTTGTAACTGTTGCCATGGCAATATCAGAACAGCAACGTGGTAATTTTCATCCATATCCCATGTTCAGCTAAATTCCTTTGCAGTCTTTTAGCTGTGAAAGGAAGGTACCATATTGTACCAGGCTCTGTTACTTTTGAGCTAACCTGGAACAAATGAAGGCTGAAATTAACTCTTTGTGTGAAGATTAAACACAAATCCTAGGCACAAGTGATCTAACTTGCTTTGCTCTTGTTTGCCTGTGCACCGACAGTCCTGTGTGTAAAGTACTCTCTGCGGAGTTACTGACCTGCTGTTTATGCCATTGTGTTATGACTTGGAATTTGGTTCAGGCCTTAATTAAACACATGCACTAAAAATTTTGTTAGAAGAATGGATTTACCTCAAAGGTTCCTATTTTCCCTAAGTGCAGAAGTGTGAACACTTATGACTGGAATTCCAGATGCTGCTTTCTAATTTGGCCTCACTTTTGTAACGCTTTTCCCTGCCACTGAGCCTGCCCTGTGTTTCCAACCTGTGTGGTGTTGATCAGCGGCTGCATTTTTAGTTTCACTCTTCTGTTTTCTGACATTCAAGCTCCTTTTTCACTGACTCGCTGCAAGAAGTTGTTTTCCTGAGCCCTCCCCCAGCCTCCTGCCCCGGAAAGCCTTTGATTCACTCTTGGTACAAAGCAGAGCCCACGTTGTGTCCTTGCTGACCTACATTTGCACAGTGCAGCGTTTCAGAGCTGGTCGTGCAGCTTCCCTGCCTCCCTCCTTCCCCTGGGCTGCCCACAGAGTGCCTGGGCTGGGGAAGCAGGGCTGGGGAGGGGAGGCAGCACTGGATGGGCTGGAGATGGGATCTGTGGGAATAACAGCCGGTGCCGTGTCCAGTGGTGTGCTCAGCAAGGGGGGTGAGACTGTGCCCCGAGTCACATCCTGCTTTGGAAGGACAGTCTGAAATGAAAAGGACAATAATGCTCTTCATTGAGAGCTGCAGTTCTCCCAGTGTAACTGAGTGATTGTCTGATATTTATTTATTTGTGCTATTTGACAGCATATGAGAGATTGAGAAATGGCATTTAAAGTTGGGAAAATGTGGCAACAACAAGTGATATTTCTGCAAATCGGTTACAAGCCTGTTCTTCCCAAAAGCACAAATGGAAGAAGTGTAGCTTCTCTATTAGCATCTTCCCTCTCCCTTTCATCTCCTCCCAGGACGTTTCCACGCATTGCAATGAGCATTCATTCAAGAGAAAAGATTTCCTTGCCCTGTGGGATTATGTAGGTATTTTAGATGGAAGTGTGATTGGGGATTGTGTTAACGTATCAGGAAAATTAGTGGGAAGGGGGAGGCAGTCTAAAGTAATGGCCTCTAGGTGCTTCCCTCCCCTCCAGTGCCTGATTTAGCCTGGGCTTGGAGACACTTAATGCATGTCTTAACATGTTGATATATTCTGAAAATATTTTGTAAATGAGGACTGACACGTTTTATATTACTGCACTGCAAAGAAAAGCAGATTCTAAATTGCTGTTCTAGTAAGGTTAACCTGAAAGGCAGTCTGTCTCATCTCTTCTAGATCACTGCCATCCCATAATTTAAGTTTATAAATTTAAGTGAAGATCTTAGTGGGCACTGAATTTTCTCTCAGAACAACCGCTGAGGCTTGGAAGTACCTTGACATGTAATTTTTAAAATTTAGAACAGATTGTGAACTTTACCCATGAAAGATCTCTCAGTGACAGGAGGTGGGATCAGTTCTACTATGCCAAAAGCTGTAGTTGTGAATTTTCCATTCTTAATTCTATTGGTGTGGGATGTGCAAATAACTCACACCACTGATTTAATTGGAGACGTGAAAGGAACAGTTCTGTTGTTGAATAACAACGTTTTTTGGTGGGACTTTATTTTGGTCCTATAGTATCAATGTGTAAATTTTTATTTAGTTGAAAGTTAAATAAATACGGGGAAATGATGGAATTCCAATTTCCGGTTTTTGTTACTAGGCCAGCTTTTCTAAGATTTTTTCTTTGCCATAATAATGGTACTGATGATGTCACAATTTTTTTCTCCCATCATAACTTTTGAGCCATTATGACTTTTTATATTTGTTTTCAACCTGAAGCAGACGTACGGAGAAGTAAAACCATTTAAAGCAAACATACAAACTCTTGTACTCCTATATTCAATGAATAGTTATATCTTCTATCCCTATTTTTTTACTGCATTGCAGACATGTTAGAGTTTTAGCTATAAGTTTGTATCTTATTGCTAATGAAAAATGCATTTATTTTCTTGCTGTATGGGGAAAGGAAGTGAGAGAACTTGTCCAAGCTTTTAATGATATAAATAATTATTGCACTATTTTTAACATGAACTGTTTTTATATTCTAGTAGAGTGAGCAAATAGCTTAAACATAAGCTAGAAAACAGTAAAACATTCAGAGAAAGAAATGTAGAGCTTTCATTCTGTAATTGCATATTTCATCATACAAAATGATTCCCTTTTGTTTCTGAAAGCTTTGCAACAAACTGTGCAGGAAAACAGTACTTGGATGCAAATGTTTTTAGTAGCCTTTGACCATCTTGATAAGGATTCAAGTATGTTTGTAGAGTAGTTTCAACTTACACCCAGACATTAATACAAATTTAAAAAATCATGTTGGGCCCTTCAAAGGGCATTAAGAATGGCTTTTTATTTAGCATCTGGTGCTCCTCACTAGTCCTGGGAGTAGCGGGAGGTTTGGTATGCTGAACTCGTGGGCATCGCGCCGTGGTTCTGCCAAGCTCGGGCAGATCAGCATCGAGCAGGAGCTCCAAAGCCCAGCACCCGAGAGGTGGTTTGGCTGCCAAACTTGATGGTTCCATTGCCAAACTATTTAAGGTTTAGTATTAACCTCTTGGACTACACCCAGGAGCCAGGAACAGCATTTAGGACTAGCCAGAGTTGGTAAAATCGAGTACATCACAGTGGAGCTGGAAAGCGCCAAGGGCCGGGAGCAGCACTGAAGTCCTCTCCAGGAGGCTGGACTGCGTCCTTGGCCAGCACTGCTCGGGGAGAGGCCACTTATGGCTTTGGACATCTTCCAAAATTCAGTCCCCTGCAGTAGTAGCTGGCTTCCCACACTTGCTCTGGGGGTCTAGAGCTGGCACTGTGGTGTAGAGCCTGCCTGCAGTGACCTTCAGCCAGGTGCCTTTCAGCTGGATGTCAGCTGTGGCCTGCAGCAGCTGGGAGCGAGCAGCACACTGAGAGGGGAAAACTGCAATGGGTGCTCAGAGCACACTCCCAAACATCTGTCCAGGGCAGCTCTCTCGCGTGAATGCCAACAGGCGTCATGTAAAACCAAGTGTATGAACTTATAATTCAGTTGGAGAAATCACTGCAGAAGAGAGTTATTACTTTTACAGGTATTTGCTTTCCCCAAAACCAGACATTTTATATGATTTGAGGTGGGTTGGAAATGCAGAAATGTACAATTAGCACACTCCAAATACAGCAGAGGAAAAAATATAGTGGAGGATCACCAAAAAAATGGTGTTGAGCAAATTCCCATGCCCGCCTTCCATAGGAGCTGCTGGAATTGCTTCAGAGGTGCACCCAGTGCCTTGCAGTCTGTTCACGTGTGAGAGTTCCTGCAGACAGACAGCCCGAGAGCTGCTGAGAATGCTCAGTAATATGATTTGTCTTCTCATTATAGAGGAGAAAACCCTGCTGTGATCTCTGTACTGTGCATGAAAACCAGGCTTTAAGGACTAGGGAACACTAGAAAAACCGAGTAATGCTAAAGCTAGAAATTTCTTTCTTCCTGAGCAGCTTTCCCAGAAAAAGTGAAATCTTAAGACCATAAATATAATCAATTTTATTAAATAATAAAAGTACATCAAATATTTGTATTTTATCCAATTAAAAAGTCCCAGTCAAACAGAAAACTAATTGTAGTTTGATCACTTGCTGCTAAATCAGAGGTGGGTATTGCTTACCCTGGCACTGTGACAAGCAGTAATAACCTGAATCTGATACAACTCTGCTGTAACAGTTGGAAAATAAGCTTTAAAAGTTCTGTTTGTTAGAAAACTGGAAACCTGTAAATAGATTTAACCCACTTCTCACAATTTCTTTTCAGTGGTACGTGCTATGACTTTAGATTGCTTAGATTTTGTTCCTGCCCATATTGCTGGCCGGAACTCTCAATCTTATTGGGACCTAGTCTTCCCCACCCATAACCTCAGGTGTGTGGCTTCATTTTCTCCAGCAGATGTTTTCACTTGGCTGCTCCTTGCTTTTGGTCAGACAGGAAAGGGCAAAATCAACACGTTTGATTCGTTTTCTCCCACTTAGGACAAAATGAAACTTTGTCAAGAACGGTGCAAGACTCGAACTTAGGTTTTACATTTCTCATCAGCCTTTGAGTTACCTTGAAGGTATGTAGGGAAATGAACAGCAGATCAAATGAATTTGCATGAAGGTGCCAAGGGGAATGAATGGTACTTGGCACCAGATCTTAGGAGCTTGCCCTGTGACTTCTAGAGAATGAAGTAACTTTCAGTCAGCTCTTTGTGGACAATCTAGTTGCATCCAGAACACCACTTCCATTTCTGAAGGCGATATACAAAGCAAGTCTTTGCAACTTTGATTTCATTTCTCTCTCCTTCCAAACCAAATAAGCAAACTTCCCAAAACTGGACCTACTTCAAGGGAGTACTTTCTTAGTGCTTTAGAAATTACTGGTAATGTCTTACTAAATTGTGACATTGCTAAACGTGTTGTACATTAAAGAAGTGTATAGTAATTGTCACGTGGCATTTGAAGGTAAAACCGATCTGCCCTTTGTGCATTTCCTTAGTTTTTAATTTTTCATTTTATAGCATTTCTAGATAACAAGAAATCATTACATGGAAGAGAACTAGAGCTATGAATGCACTTTTAAAATAAAATTTTAGTGTGGAAAATATGCTCAATTATATTTTATTGGCACATAAATCAGCAATTGTACCACCAAAGTGTGCATGCTTATTATTGCACATTAACACAGAAATCCTTATATACCATCTTTTTTTTGTTCTTTTTTTTTTTTTAAATCTCAAATTCGCTGGGAAAACCTTTTGGTTATAATTCCATAATATTCAAGAGCTATACTTTTTTTTCTTTAACTTAAAAAAATAATTTCCCGCCTGCTGGGCTGGGTGCGGGCGGTGCCTGGGGCTGCTCCGCGCTCACTGTCCATGCGTTCAGCGCTGTTTATTTACAGGTGGCGGCGGGGCCGGGCGGCGGCGCCGGCCCTCAGTGCAGTCTGCGGTGGCGGTACCTGCCGGCCTTGTCCTTGGCCGCGTTGGCGCAGGCGTTGTGCTTGTTCTGCTGCAAGTGGTTCCAGTATTTGATCAGTTCGCTAGGTTGGAACTGATGGGAGGTAATTAGGTGGCTGTATTTACAGCTGGAGTAAGAAACTCGCCAGTGATTGAAGACAAACTCGTTGGGTGGGGGCATGGGGTCAATCCGCAGCTTGGCGAGACAGATCCCCACGTACACATCCTCTAAATGTAAACGTCTGATGCTTAAAGAGACCTTAAAGATTTTTTCTGCTAAGTCTCCAGAAAAAACATAACCGGTTCCAGAGCAGAATACAGGATAACGTTCACTTGGATACAAATCAGGTGGCATATACCACTTGCTATCCTTGTTCCTATTAGGTGCGTAACCTCTCATTAAATAACCTGTAAAGTACTTGTGCCTCGGAGGAAGTTCTGGTTTCAGAAGCTTGTGTATTAAATATTCGGTATTGACAAACATATCACTATCAGTTTTCATAACATACGGGACATGTGGACAGTAGGTTGCAACCCAGTTCATTCCCATCAGAGTTTTAATAGTTAAATTATAGTAGGTGTCTAGGTATTCTTGTTGAATGATGTCGTGGTACTGTCTGCTTTCCTCAACGATGGTTCGCTGGAGGTATCCATTTACCTTGGTGCTTAAGCCCAACAAAAAAATCCGCACAATTTGGATGCCAGGTGTCAGGCTCTCGTTGCCCCAGGTCTGTCGGATTGCTTGTCTGGCCTCCACCTGGCCTGGCTCTGCAGCTATGAGCAGTATTAGAAAAGGGGTCTTCTCCTGGCACTTGTCAGGCTCGTTGATGACGTATTTGAAATGATAGGAAGTTGGATGCCCGGTGCCTTTCTCATTGTAAATACTTCCATTGGCACTGAGGGTGTTTTCCAAACCGGTTACTCCCTGTGGGGACAGATCCGTGTTGTTGGGGTTGGTGACTGTCTGAGGCCTCAGTGTCTGAGGCACAGCATCTCTCCACACGTTCCTTAGAGAGCTGTGGTTGGTCTCGCTTTTTGTAGATCTAAATCCTCGTATGGTGTAAGCCATGGGGTTTTCTCTGAATCCAGCCTTGCCTGGCAGCCAGTCGTGATGGTTAAAGAACAGAAACATGGCGAAAAGAAACACCAGGGAGACCAGGCCAATGAGATGGGTGCGAAACAGAGACCTTTTGGTATTCCAGGTCATCTTTGCCAAGCAGCAGTGTCGTCTTCTCCACTGAAGCATGTTGTAGGGATCCAGTGATGGGATATGAGACAATGCTCAAGCACAAGGCTTTTCCAATTGGTTTAGAAGCCACTGCTATTCTTTGGTGTTCATTTTCCTTTGTTCATGTTGAGTAGTTGTCTGAAAAGAGTAAAAAGAAAAATCAGAAATCTTTCATTTTACACACTCATAAAAGGTTACAAAGAGAAACTAGATATAAACATAAAATTGAGTTAAATTTACTTTTTTCAAAAAACAGCCCGTGTCAATGGCAACAAGATTTGATTTATGCTAAAAGCCAACCTTGTTTTATGATTTAACTTGATTTGTTACCTTTTAAAAATGCTTTTTTGCCTGCTAAAAGTTTTGACAAACATCCTGGATACCAAAGATAAAGAGGGAAAAAAAAAGGATGATGTTAGCAGGAAAGACTGTGAGGTAGACGTAAATAGCTTCATATCCATGGCTGTGAAATCCTTGTAGAGTGTTTGAGGAGGACTGAATGAAAAAGCCTTGCTGGCAGATGGAAGGTTTATTGGCATTAATTAAAATTGATTTGACATGCAGAGGCTAGGACGGCTCACAGTTTAAAGCCCCTTTTGCAAATGGCCATGCCTGGTGGTGGGACAGACGGCGCAGGGTTGGTGATGGCAGAGCTGTGTTAGTCACAGGACACTGCCTGGCGCGTCTCCACCGGCCCCCACTGTGCAGGGAAAGTCAATGAGAAGATGCACCTGTCAAAATTAATTTTCAGGGTCCAGTAAGCTCACGGCACAGCCCTCAGATGCTAGTGCAGGATAACACTCCCGGTCACCTTTCAGGCACCTTTCACCTTGTACTCCTCATTGTAGGAAAACATTGACTGGAACGCTGGGCTCTGGTGCCAGGCTCAGAGGCAGCTGGAATTAAAATTAAGGTCTCGATTTTTAGTAGGCAGAGATCTTGGGTAGTGATCATGCTAACTGGAGATAAAATTGCTCAGGACTAAGTTTCTGGCCAGCTATCTGATGATCATGATTCTGGTTTGGGTGTTTTTTTCCCTCTATAAAAGTATATGTAACTACTTTACTTCTCGTAGCTGTCGGAAATTTCAAGTATTCCGACCAGCAGCTGTAGCTGTAGGAAAAAGTGCCAAAGTAGTCTGTGCTTCATTTTCTCTTAAATTTTTGTTCATATTCAGGAGCAGAGTCAATATGGCAGCTTCATGATGCTGCATATTAAAAGCTGATCACATCATCTTGTAAATGAACCTTTCACTGCACAGTAGCAATTCGTTTGCGATTTTCAATTTGCTCTAATTTATTCCTGGGCCCTAGGGTTTTGTATAGGAAAAAGGATGGCAGTTGAACAAGAGTCCATAGAAAATGCTGTTTCTAATAGAAATATGTAATTTATTAATTGCTTTGCTATCTTCTTAAACCAATATTTGGATTAATTTGTGCATTTAAAAACTAAGTGATACGTTACATGGGAAATTACAGGGTTTAACGTTGTAAGGAAGTAATTTAAGATGAGATGTCAATCGAATAATAGACTATTAAGTTGTATGTGTGTGATGCAACATCCAGTCTGCCCTGTTCACGAAAGGGAATATTTGTATTTCGGAAGGTTGGGGAGAGGGGTATAACTGATGTTTATTTTACTTACTTATCTTTACAACCCCCTCCGCAGC